>JASFAX010006144.1:0-33256 GCA_030737875.1 Allium sativum
GGAGGATAGGGTTTTCCCTTATAATAGCCAAACATGCTTGGTACGTTTAAAACAAATCATTTGATACTATTATAAGTGTATAGCGTCAAAACAATTTCAATCATAAATATCAATCATAGATGACATGAGCGCCCCATCCCACTATGTCGCCATACTAGGTTCTACAAATAAAACTGAATTGTCACGTATTGGAAATTGGATTCCATCATGAGTCGAGGCAAGGGGCAAGCTCCTCTCCGCTTCGAGACACTCTAGCAAATGTCTCAGGACTACTCTCTCTGGGTAACCCTTGGAATCTCCAAGGCCGGTCCTCCCTTACGTTTGAGGATTA
This sequence comes from Allium sativum, assembly GCA_030737875.1. Lineage (NCBI taxonomy): Eukaryota > Viridiplantae > Streptophyta > Magnoliopsida > Asparagales > Amaryllidaceae > Allium > Allium sativum. The sequence goes on from JASFAX010006144.1 coordinate 332, forward strand.
ATTATTCCTGTACACACGTTTCCCGGTCCTATCAGACCTATATCCGAGGCGCCTCGCATCCAACAACCACATAGGTAGAATAATATAAATGTCAGTTAGTTTAAGCACTGACACCACCTCTAGCTAGAAAGAAACGTCATGCACTCCTTGGGTCCTTATCCCGTTTATAATTCATACCGAGGTGTGAGGCTCGTGAATCCACGCTATACACAAAGCTGGGCCACGTAGGCTGTGCTTTGATCATCATCCACAAGACTTTGCTTTTCAACAGATGCCTTGATCATCTGCCACTTAGGCATGCCACATAGGCAATTCACTCCATGCGACTGATGTCCATCGATATACAACCTCTGAGCTCGTATGTCTCAGAGAAGGGCGTTAAGCAAGAGAATAAATTCTCCACCGCCAAATAGATGTATATTTAATAGAGATCAATCAACACAGAATAAAATCCAATGTCAGACACACAGTCCATTTACAAGTTCATTCTGGCTCTGAACGAAACCGGAGGCACTTTCCTCGCATATCCATCGATCTCCAAGTACGTCTGGATAATTATCAACTGATTCCCTCCTCTTGGGTGTACAACCCAATCAAGATCATCAGTAATCACCCAAAAGATGTGAAGACTTCCGGTCTTCAACCACCGTCTTCATCTTCGACTTATCGTCGAATCAGTTATTTAGAATGGGTATAAACCCGGTCTTTCCGAATAACCCGCGTATATAAAAAACAAATGTCATACAAACACAACATACGCCTCATTCCAATTCATCAGTCACTAACCGTAAATTAGCAAGAGAACAATTCCCCAAATATTAACCCCGAAGGCTGAAACCAACATCAGATCAATACCCATGAAACCATCCTTCTTAGCTAACCTACAGTTAGTTTCTAAATTTCACATTCTTAGGGAAAGGTTCCCATTAATTTTATCAAAGATAACTTCTTCTAAATTTATTCTTTAATCTTCCTTTGGATATCATTTAAAACCATGTTAAGGTTTTCCAAACTAGTCGGGATTAGCGAACCACACCGAAGTAATTATTTATTTTATTTCCCAATCCCAACCTATTTATCCCATGGAGCAAAACTGGTAATACTCCATATTTAACACCATGGTGTTATCGGTAAAATTAATTACTATTTCACGTTCAAATCTATTTAAAGATTTAACTATCGCTTTGGAGCAAAACTGGTGATACTCCATTCTCGATCACTTTCCAAATTTGATAATTTAAATTATCAACTCACATTTCAATCTAATTAAAGATTCATTAAAACTCCACTTATTTTTAATCTTCTCAAAAATCAATATCCTGTCTTTAACTGGGTTAAAGAACCAATGTCACCTAATACACGATTCATGATAAACCCAAAATCACTTTCAAAATCAATTCCAATTAAATATTATTTAATTGGTGCACTTTATTAAATCTAAATAGAAAGATTTAATCTTTTCTCAACTGGGGTCAAGAACAGTGTTAATGAAGACACGATTCACGACAAACCCAAATCACATTTGATATTAAATACAAGGCTCTGAATATAAAATATATCGGCTTATATTCAATATCAAATTCTACGACCAACAAATATCGTATTGGAAATAACGATATAAATATATCTTTCTGATTTCCCCAACCATATCTGTATAATCACGAAATCCAACATCAAAATATTCCGCAGATAATTTCGATTCAAATCCATTCCAATTCATATATTGGAAATTCTGATTATTTTCAAAACCACTTCAAATCCACTTTATTTATTTTAAAAATAAATAGAATTATAATTCTAGTTCAAAACTAGTTCATTTCGATAAAAAACTATTTTTATCTTTTCAAATATGGAGTTTTTCAGCCCAATTCTTTCCAAATCATTTATTATGATTTTACACAAATTATTACTATTTTTAATAATTTTATCAAGGCCCGTACGGTCGATTTCCATCAATGGCCATCGAACTGCACTTACAACGACCTTTTCCAAATTTGATTTGGACATAATTCTAAATCCAACCATTAGATTTTAGATTTCTAATATTCATTGGAAAGCCTTTTTCGATACGAACCCAACGATTCTGGTTTCAGGAGAATCCGACGGTCGGATCTCCCGTAATGTCCATTCGAAGTCAATGGTCGAAATTCACGAACTGCCGCGGCGCGGCGCGTTCTATTCAGGCCATTATATAATATATATATATATATATATATATATTATATTTCGTCGATTTCCTTTTAAAACGTATTTTATAATTTTTTTAAATTCGTTTTCGTAACGATATCAACTTCATATTCAATTTTGAATCAAAATTGAATATTCCACCTCGTCGATATACAAATGACAATATTTTCAGAACTTTATATTTTGAAATCACTTTCTTTTCTATAGTCATTATAAAAATGAATATAATCGATATAAATATCGTTGGCATCGAAATAGCGTATCTCTAATCAACACGGCTTTATATATTTCAATAACTTTGTTATTCTATTCAACAAATGAATATTTATTATATTCAACACATGAATCTATATTTCTTTCAACACATGACTAATCTCAACACATGAGTACTGTCAACACATGACTATTTTTGTTATTTAATATATTTTATAAAATTATGATTTCTATCATTTAATTCTTGATCAAACTCCAACCGTAAATTAGTAAGAGAACAATTCCCTAAATATTAACCCCGAAGGTCGAAGCCAACATCAGATCAATACCCAGGAGACCACTCATCTTATCTATTTTCCAGTTAGTTTCTAATTTTATATAGGATAAAGATGTAAATTTTATTGTTAAAATATTTTACTCAACACATGGATATATATTTTATAATATTCTTTATTTTCCCGATTGGAATGGGGCCCAATCAATTACCATATAATGTTAATTATATGGATTTCATACAGCATATGTATATAATAGCAACGATAAATAATCAACCATCATCCAAAGTGCACTACACAACTACATAAGCATTAAATATAAATAATTAACGCTTACACAGTCTGTCGACCAATCGATCGACATACTATTAAATAATTGGGATTAGTGTACGCCAAATCTCATCCCAATACCCGTATGAGGTTTCAATCCACAAACACTGAATATTATTTGTGCAGTTGAGCGACGTGTAAAATTTATCGTCCCAATCAATATCCTTCAAATAGGTGTACATAAACAAACCATCCGGTTTGTAAATGAATATTTATTTATTCACATTCACTATATTCATATTCATGTTCAAAATTATATTTTTAACGATAATTAATTTATTTCAACACATGAATATCCTTTTATCAATTTCATATCAATATCACAAACAAACTTCACAACACATCAAACAGGCATACAAGTCGTCCATGGTCTGTGGACGACGAGTGCTGCTAAGCACCGTTTACATCCAAGTATATATTTTAACTAGAAAACAAGATTTAAAGTGAGAAGTTCTCACTGACTAGCTAAACCAAATGCCATGACTCTTCATATGTAGAGATCTTCGTCGTGCTCGCCTTTCGTCACTTTCATCGTCCGTAGCCACTACATATATAAAAATCACATTTTTATATTGTTGCTATGCACATAAAAATCACATTTTTAATTCGCTCTATATCGATAAAAATTCTATTTTTATATCGCTACTATATAGATAAAAATTCTATTTTTATATCGCTACTATATAGATAAAAATTCTATTTTTATAACGGTGTTCATATAATAAAGACTATATTTTTATCACGCGAACTTCATAAGCATTTACAACGCTTCTTTCTATATAAAAATTATATTTTTATATTTTTACTTCTTATATAAAGATCGAATTTTTAACTATCTATAATGTATATAAATCGTATTTTTATATTCTCTATCTCACAAAAATTATATTTTATAATTTCTACTATATAAAAATCACATCTTTATTATTTCTACTATATAAAGATTTCGACTTTTCAAATATAAAGATTTCGCTTTTTTAAATATAAAGATTTCACCTTTTTGAATATAAAGATTTCGCCATTTTACTATGAAAAATCATATCTTTGATTAACTAAAAATAAAACCTTTTCAATATAAAAAAAATCAAATCTTTCTACTTAATAGAAATCTAACCTTTTACTTAACAAAAATCTATTCTTTCCTATGAAAGAGAAACATATTTTTACTATGGAATTGCTAAACTCACATTGATTGGTTGGAAGAGGGATCCTAGCGTTCGGCGTCGGACGTTTCCAGGGCACGAAGTGACGCTGCAGGTCAAGGAGGGGGTCTGAAAGCGGGCTCGGGGTTTGAGGAGGGTTAGGAGAATCGAACTGGAGAGAGGAAGGAGGAGAGGTGGGAGGCCGGTGGTGGCTGAGGGGGGCGAGGCTCGACGTCGCCGGTGGTCAGGAAGAAGGGGAGGCGACGGGATAAAAAGGGGGGGGGAGCTGCGGTTTAATTCGAGGAGGTGGGAGGAAATAGGAAGAGGAGGAGAAGAGAGGGGGGGGTATCCTCGGTGGTCGGCACGCCACCTTGGGGGGGTGGGGGGCGATGGGGAGGCGGCGGCGGTTTACCCCGTCGCTCCTTCCTGTTTTTTTTATCAAATGAAAAGAAACGAGGGGGGGCCTGAGGAGATAAAAGGTTTGACTTTCTTTTGTTTTTTTATTAATTATTTAATTCTAAAAAGCAACTTTTAATTTCGAACTCGAAATCGAACCCATTGACTGTCGTCCATAGCTAATTACCCCCATTCCGAACACAATGGGATATGTATCGTAGGCTAATTCGATCGTTTCGATCAGTTTTCGTCAATATCAACCTATAACTCTATATATTGAATTTGAATGCACATTTCAATTTACTGGAGATCTTCAAAAAATATTTTCTAGCTTCGTATTGACGATACAGTCCTAACAAAACTAATTTCGTCGAATTCTGAGACCGTTTGAAAAATGGCAATTTTCCAGTCGATCGAAATCAACTGAAACTGGTCAAACGCGTTTTCATTTGCCACGCTCACATATTGATTTGAAAAATTACGAATTTTGAAACCTAGCAATAACTTGACATCACGGATCCAACAGAAGTGGTTTCATCGAAATCCGAGGTCGTTTGCAAAATTTCCATTTTTAAGGGCTGAAATTCCATAGCGACTATTCTGAATTTTCAACTGGGCATAACTTTTGATTCCCGCTATGAAATTTTGATTTTTCGGATTCGTTGGAAAGATATTCTCAATTAGATTCTAATATTTTTGGTTTCGCCTAAATTCGGTTTATTTTGCACCCGGTATGTTCATTTGAAATTTGAAATCGAAATTTCAAACTACCGCGCCATTTTCAATTCCTTATATAATTTAAAATAAATATTTATATTCTAACGACGATTGAAATAAATATGTACATTCTATTTCTATTCAAAATAAATTTCTCGTCGATATTATTTAAAATAATTCATTTTAAATATTCAAAATTCGTTAAAATTGCCAAAATAAATTTTTTATATTGGCTCAGAATTTCCAGGTTGTTACATAGTATGTTTTTACTTACTTGATAAGGTTATTCAAAATTTGATAGGTTTCCTTTATATTCTAGGTCCTTAGAAGTCTTTGATCTCTTTAGGGGTAATTGACATCCATAGGATGAAAGGTTATAGTATAGAAGAAATTGAAGGTTTCTAGTAGAGATGGAAATTTAATCCATAGGGATGGGTACCCACGAAGACCTGTGCCTAATCGGGTGGGGATTCCCCGACTTAGCAGGTAATGGGGCGGGGACGGAGGATGATTTCAATACCCGAAGCGGGTATGGGGCGGGTACGGAGGTATTACTATTCGCCCCATATCAGATCCTATATATATTTCCTGTTAAAGAATGTGTGCATTAGGCATATATACATTAAGTAGAAACATGGAATGTTGTGCACTCGTGTTGTGACTATTCAGTTTAACAAATTGCATCCTTTCACATGCGGTTGTACTTATTAAATGCTATTTAATAATAACACTTATTTATATCATGCATGTTGTTTGTTGTGCCTGTGTCCATTCATTTTCCTTACTTCTTTAGCATTTAAGTGTACTGTTATACACTTGAGTTAATGATTATTGGTTACCCGACGGGTCCTCCATAACCGTTGGGTATTCCCCTACCCGAATCCGTTGGGTATTAAGCGGGTATGTGGTGGGTACGAAGGACATAAATGGATAGTGGGGATGGAGGCGAAGGATGTATTCCCCACATATTATCCGCCCCGTTTCCATCCTTAGTTTATAGGGTGTGCTTGTTTTGATGAAGATTGAGATGTTTTATAATCAGTATCTGCTTAAAGGAACCACCATTATCAAGGAGTCCGATTTGTATTTGATTATTCTTACGCTTTGGATTCCAACGGACGTTGCCTTCTCAGATTGGGTCATATTTTGAGAAGAACTTGGTGTTTCTTCGTAAATGGATGAAGATTAGGAGAGTGCTTTGATAGATTAGATTTCTTCCATGATTATGTATTAAGTAAGAAGATGAAGGTGTCTTTTATAATTGAATTTCATAGATTGAAAGGAGTTCTTGATTATGTGCATATTGATGTTTAGAGAATAGTAACTATCACGTCCATTAGGGTAGTGAAGCATTTTATTTTCTACATTAACGAAATTTTTTGGTGTATGCAATGAAAGATTAATCAGAAATTTTTGAGAAGTTTACAGCCTATAAGATGCTAAGTGAGAGCTAATTTGGTTGCAACTGAAAGTTCTTAGTTGGATAATGGGGACAAGTCTGTCCGTATGGAGTTTATTAACTTTTGTAAACAACATGATATTCACAGACATTTCACTATATACGACATTCTACTACTTTTGGATTTGTTCAAAGGATCAACCATACTAAACTTGAAAATCCCTTGCTTGAGATTGACTACGTGCTTATGCAAAGGTTTTTGGAATGAAGCTTTATCAACGTCTTTGATACACATTATAAATCTAATTCCATGATTATTCAAGGTAAAAAGTTAATATTGGTTATTTTTGAATTTTTGGTTATCCTACGGATGTGCATTATATAGGTAATGATAAGATGGAGGCTAGAGCATAAAAGGGATTTTAGGATATATATATATATATATATATATATATATATATATATATATATATATATATGGAGTTAATGAGTCACATTTAGAACCATATTGGTAGGTTTTGTATTATGGTAATGTTACACTTGATGAGTATGTAGTTTTTAAGTATAAGGAATAGTAATATGTTACATTTGTTGATTATGGTAATCCTAAGGAGATGTAAAGGGTTCCCACATTTCATTATAATAATGGAGTTAGAGTTATAGTCAATAAAACTGAAGATGCAATTTATGGGACATCACAAGAACAGTCTGTGTGAGTTCTTTAGTAATATTAGCGATGTGTATGAAGTCAAAGGAAGAGCTAAAAGGAAATTTGGTGTCATTATACCTACTCAAGCCAATAGCATGACTATCACGTGCATGAGTATTATGAAGCTTGGCAATTTGCAAACCTGTCCATTAAGATCTCTTTGACTATTCCCCTACATGTGGTTAATTATGATTCCTATGACTTAAATAAGCCAAGGAGTCATAATGTGTCAAAATTGATTTGCGCTATAGAAGAGGAGTTGAAGTCTTTGAAGAGGAAGAATAGTTGTGATTTGATACAATAATATCAAGGAATCTAAACCATAAGTTGCAAGTAGATGTTCAAGGTGAATGAAGATGTGAGATATGTGACCAAACTAGTTGCAAAAAGGTTTTCACAGAGGATGGGTTGAAGTATGATTAAAATTTTCACTTTATAATGAAAAATTCCTCCACCCAAGTTATTCTTGCCATAGGTGCTACTCATGACATAAAGTTAGAGCAACTTGGTGCAAATACCTCTTTTTTTACATGGTGATTTGGAGGTGATCATTGATATGAAGTTCCAAAAGGATTTTTTTTTAGCTAAGAAAGAAATTTGAGTTTGCGAGTAAAAGAAGTTCCTTTATGTACTTCATCAGTTGCCAAGATAATGGTATAAGATGTTTGATTCTTTAATGCTTTCACTTGGCTTTGGTCATAGTATATAAGATGCACGTGTTAATTTTAAGCATGTCAAGAATGGTAACTGGGTGTATTTACTCCCATAAGTGGATGATATGCTAATTTCTTCCATGAAAAATGCTACAACTGATAAGTCGAAAATGAAATTAAATGCAGATTTCGAGATCTGAAAGACCATGGGAAGCAAAGAAGAATTTAGGTACGAAGATATAAATTTAGACTTTTAAGCCTTGCTCATAAAGAACACATCCGAAACTCAAAAACATTACATTTGACAAATGCTTGCTCGGTTTAGCATGAGGAAGCAATGACAATTAATACACCCATGCTCTTTCACATTCACCTTTCTAATAAAAGCTATTAGATCTGAGAGAAGGTTCCATATGTGAGTGTAGTTGGTGGTTTGGTGTGTGCTACTATTTCTATCGAGCCTTATGTCACACAAGCAGTTGGATTGGTTAGTATATATGTTACAAATTTAAGAAAGATGAATTGAGAGGTAGTGAAGCATATTTTTTACGTATGTGAGAGGAACTATTGGACATGGGCCTTTTTCAGCTACAGAACAGAAATTTTAGCTTAGTTAGATTTAGTGATTCCAACCGTGTCGATGATAAAGATCAAAGGAAGTCAACATCAGACTACGTATTCATTACTAGGGGAAATTATTAGCTGGAGATGTTGCAATGATAACTTCTTTGATTATTATAACATAAAGAGTTGACAGCCATTGTTAAAGTAGTTAAGGAGACACTATACTTGAATCAACTGATGAGGGTTTTAGGCTTCGTGTAACACCCCACGTCCATTAATGTCACTCACAAAAGGAATGCATTAACTTCTATGGAGGTTTTAGGTGAATATAGAACAGTAAAATTTCAGCAAGACAGATATAAAATATTACTTGGAAATTTAAAAACTTTATTTCAATTGCAGCAGAAGTCAAAACATGTTTGATTACATCATAACACCATAATCAAAGTCAAGTACAATATCAATCTTGATAAAACAATCCCATTACATAAATAGCCATTAAAAAGAAAGATAACAAGCTGGACTTTACTTCAGCAGTCCAAGCTTTCCAGAGATAAGCAATCCAATCAGACTCCAATGGAACTTGGCCCAACCTGAGGACCTGAAGGGAGAAAAGGATGAAAAAGAGGGGGGTCAGACATAAAGTCTGGCGAGTATGATAATTCTACAATACTATTATCAAAATAACTGGACTAAGGCATAAGCTGGAAAACAAGGAAATGTCTATAAAAGAGCAGATTAAGGACATAGACAATCGCTAAAGGAAACGTTATAGGCGCTCCTAAATACTAAAGGATAAACACTATACTGCACCACACCAGCCACCCTAAAGATTGATTCCACTTAGCTTCACTTAGAAACTTTCTTAATGGCTTTACGTACTCCTAGCTGACTACCATAGGTGCCGCCTGCCCCTATCTCCACTAGGTATACCCCACTTTCCATTTTTCGATCGGCTCCCTACTCGTAGATACCCGTGCTGGCCCCACAGTAGGGTGTATCATTCCCCTAAAGTGGCAACCCGATATAACGGAGATGCATGGCTTATAACTACACGATGCAACAACGTCTTACCTACCAGCCCGGGTCCACACACGCATATGAAACCTGTTGGACTTGCGTTGCCACCTGCCTCCTGTTTTGGCCTCTTATTGTCAAACCCAGTATGCGTGTCCCGTCCTCGACTTGGGTCGAGCCCACAAAGATACGTTTTGGGATATTGGTTGAAATGGGCCCCCGTTATCTCCCATAAGCATTCCACCTAAGCTTGTCCCCTTAGTCAATCCCACTTTAACCCACTATTCATGTTCGTTACATGTGTGTTTGGTTAAGTCAAATCGTATTTCAATGCCTCTAAAGGCAACCACTAGATTCTTCATGCCACCTAAGGCACCTACTTAACCCCTATGTCCCACCTTCCATGATTATCTGGTTAAGTATTTCTTAATTCATTAAGACCATAACCTCATAAAGACCTCTCACATTAGACTGGCATTTATGGCAGCTGGATTTGTCCGGGCGGGTCCGGGCAGTCTTACACCATAAAAGAGTCTAACCTCGTGTCTTTACAACCGTTATGCTTTAGTTTGGGCCTAGGACCTCTCACATTGGGCCGACATTTGTGACTACTGGATTTGCCAGGCGAGTCCGGGCGGGTTTACGTCACAAACGGGTCCAACCTCGTGTCCTAAGCATTGATTATTATTAATAATTCCACTTTCCCCAATTTTAATAATTCCCTATTTGAATTATTAATTAATTCCAAATTTAGCAATGTCCATAATTGACTCAATTATGGACATCCATTTAAGGCATGCAAAATCATATCAATTGCACCCCAATTTATTAATTTCCTAATATTACCCCTACCCCAAACGTTTGAACGTTTATTCGCAAAATGTATGCTAGACCCGATTAGTCTAACTCATAGCATAAAAGAAAATATTCACAACAACACACAACATATATATGTGACTCAAATGAATACTAACAAGGGGTGAAGCTTGAATATATCAAAATTACAACTTGCATAAGGTTATACATGTCATGGGTCTAAGGGTGTCAACTTATTCATAATTCACATAATATGATTTTGATCAAGTTCCATAAACTTGTATTGGACATGTGTGAATCAACATCATTAACAATATGGTTTTATATGGGTACACCTAACTCAATAGGCAAATTCGCAAAATCAAAATTCATTTAATCATAGATTCATGTATATGGGTACACCTAATTTAATAGGCAAATTCACATATTCAAGATCTATTTTAAAAAAAAAACATAAACCTTTAAACATGATCCAATTCGCATAAATAATAACATCATGATTTTACAACTTGCATGATTCAACACAACTTAACATGACATCATTATCATAAGTATTTCAACATATATGATAATATGAGATCTACAACATATGTAATATGTACAACATAGCGTATCCATACATTTGAAACATAGCTTGATATGATTTACAACATAGCATAGCATGATTTACAACATAGCATTGCATGATTTACAACATAGCATAGCATGATTAATCACATATGACATAGCATAGGATTATTTACAACATAATCACTACAACGTAACAATATATGATAACATAATACCATAAGAGATCCACTACAAAATTTACAAATACATAACAATTCATATCACTTTCTTGTGATCCAATTCATAACTTAATCGAATTATTTTATAATAACATTGTGAGAATCAGCATACTCACAATTTTAAAGAAGAGAAATAGAGAGAGAGAGAGAGAGCTTTTGATTGATCTTGAGTAGATTTAGTTTGTAGATTAGGCCTTCTTCTTCTTTAGTTTGTGACGGCTATGATGAACTCCATGACAACGGCATGTCGGTAGCTCTCCAATTTTCAAGTGATTTAGGGTTAGAGTCTACCCACTTATTTATAGATGTTAGGATTCATTTAGGCCATTAGATATAACCTAGAAATAACCGCAGCCATTCAGACCAGATGGGGTTTATCTTATTGACTCAGCAATGAGTCAGAAGTGACTCAGCAAACACTCAGCAAATTAATAAACTTCTATTCATGTTTACATTAACTGCCACATATATATAATTATATATATATACACACGCACCTATCATGAATTCAAATTAATCCATAATTAACTTATGACCATTTCTACACATTAATTTTCCAATTAATGTCTTAATTCCATTTTTCGCCTTTTAAGGCAATTCACATATCTCAAATTTGTTATATGCCTTTTTAAGGCTATTTCGTGCAAATTCTCAATATTAGTTCTTTTAATTTGTGAATATTAGTATTAACTGATTTACGGGGTGTTACATTCTCCCCTCCTTAAAGGATTTCGACCCCGAAATCTTCAAATCAAGGAGATTGTTTAACCTAACATCCAATCAACCATCTACTCAATCATCAAACACTGGCATACACTGTCCTTATAGACTTCTAATGCTTTTATGTTTAAATGCATAGTGTGTGTATATGTCCGTATCTAATGCAAAATTAGGAGGTCCACTGATTCAGTTGACCTCCTTGATGCATTTCATGATAGTGCCATGCATCCATTATGTATGCAAAAGATCCTAATTGGACTTACAAACTACTTCTATATGCATGCACATCCATTCAACCGAATGCAGCATCTATATGATGGTACAACCATTATACATCCATTATACTAAATACATTCATTTATGCAATATGCAATATGTAGTGACTAAGCCGATCTAGTGCCTAAAGTTTGTGTATATATGCATCCACGAGCAACCATTAGCAACCACTTGCATCCATCATACATAACATGTCTCAAACACATGTTTTCAACCATAGGATTATCCTAACTAAAGGTCAAAGATACTAATGAGAGGACATACTAAAGATAAGATAAGATAAGCTAAGCGATAAAGGAGAAAGTAAAAGACATACCCTCAAAAAGGAAAGGGTACAAAACGAACGCATCTTCTCTTCTGTCTCCCAAGTAGCGTTTGCTCTCATCATCTCCCCATTGCACCTTAACTAGTCTGACCTCTCGATTCCTCAACTTTTTGATCTCCGACCCAAGAATGCATGTAGGAGCTCGTCTAATTGTTGCATCACGCTCTATTTCCACCTCTTTAAGCAAGCTCGGCTCTACCACCTCCGCGGTCTTGTGCAAACACTTCCTCAAATGTGATACATGGAATACGTCGTGTACTCCACTAAGTTTCTCAGGCAACTCCACCCTATACGCCATCTTCCCAATCCTGTCTTTTATAGGAAACGGCCCTACAACTTGGCGCTAATTTCCCAACGGACCAAAGCGAACAACATTCCGTAACGGAGAGACTTCGATAAAAACCATGTCCCCAATGTCAAACTCAAGATCTGTCCTCCTCTTATCAGCATACGATTTCCGCCTATCTTGTGTTGCTTTCATCCTCCTTCGAATCAAATCAATCTTCTCCGAGGTTTCCCTAACCATATCGGGCCCAAGTAGGATTTTATCGGTAGATTCCCACCAACATGTAGGCGAACGGCAAGGCCTTCCATAAAGAGCTTCGAAAGGTGCCATGCCAATACTAGACTGAAAGCTATTATTATATGCGAATTCTACCAACGGAAGGTGCTCTTCCCATGTACCCCCAAAGTCTAGGATACAAAGCCTTAAAAGATCCTCTAGAATACGATTCACCCTCTCGGTCTGGCCGTCCGTCTGAGGATGATATGCGGTGCTCAAACATAGCTGAGTCCCTACCGCCTCTTGTAAACTCTCAAATTCGCTAGTGAAGATTGGGATCACGGTCGCTTACTATACTAGAAGGGATACCGTGCAAACGAACTATCTCTTTAATGTATACAGAAGCCAACCACGGAGCAGTCCTCTTACTTTTTCACGGAATAAAATGGGCGCTCTTAGTAAGTCTATCTACTATAACCCAAATCCCCGTATTACCCTTCCTTGATCTTGGTAATCCATCCACAAAATCCATTGAGACGCTTTCCCATTTCCATAGTGGAACTTCCAATGGGTGAAGCAGACCCACCGGGTTTCTTTTGTTCCGCTTTTACTCGTTGGCATACCAAGCATCTAGCGATGTACTCGGCCACATCCTTTTTCATACCGGCCCAAAAGAAAACCTCGCTTCATATCTTTGTACATCTTGTCTCCACCGGGATGAATGGTCATCTTTGAGCGATGAGTATCATCAAGAATGGCCTTCCTTAAGTCTTCGTCTTGTGGTATACAAAGTCTACTATCCCTTCGTAACCAACCCTTATCGTCTAGGGTGTACCTACGAAGATGGCTAGACGACTCCCCTCCTTTGAGCTTTTCTACTATCTCAACCAATTGGGGGTCGTCTTGCTGTGCCTCACCAACTCGTCCTAGAAGTGTAGGTCTAACCTCCAGGATGCTAACAAACCAGGTACAAGGTCAACGGAGGGTCTAAAGTCAAACATGGAGACGAATTCTAAGCTTTGTCGTTCAACAAACAACGGACTCAAGGACAACCTTTTTCTATTTAAGGCGTCTGCTACCACGTTACCCTTGCCCGGTGGTATATGCTATTTCAAAATCGTAGGAGGCTAGGAATTCCATCCACCGTTGCTGCCTTAAATTCAAATCCTTCTGAGAGAATAAGTATTTTAATGATTTGTGGTCAGTGAACAGTTTCGAATTTCTCACCAACAAGATAGTGACGCCAAGACTTAAGCGCGAAAAACAATTGCGGCTAACTCAAGGTCATGCATAGGGTAATTCTTTTCATGAACCCTCAACTGCCTTCCACCATAGGCTATTACTCTTCCCTCTTGCATGAGGACCGCGCCAAGTCCCATCCCACAAGCATCAGTATAGACGGTAAACGGTTTATTCCCGTCTGGCAGCACTAAGACTGGGGCTGAAGTTAAGGCTCTCTTTAAACGTTGGAACGCATCATCACAATCTTCGTCCCACGTAAAAACCAGGTTCTTCTTCGTTAACCGTGTTAATGGAGCTGATATTTTTGCGAAGTCTTTGATAAACTTCCTATAATAGCCAGCCAACCCCAAGAAACTTCTTACTTCGGTTACATTTTTAGGGACCTTCCAATCTTGGATGGCCACCACCTTTGCGGGATCCACTGCTATCCCTTCCTTGGAAACCACGTGCCCTAAGAACCGTACTTCTTTCCTCCAGAAGTGACACTTAGAAAATTTTGCCTTAAGGTTATGCGCTCGAAGGGTTTCCAACACTTCCCTAAGATGTAGGGCATGCTCTTCTTCATTCTTAGAAAAGACTAAGATGTCATCCACAAAGACTACCACGAATTTGTTAAGGTACTCCGTAAACACACTACTCATCAAATCAACAAAATATGCGGGGGAGTTTGTCAAACCAAAGGGCATCACTAGCCATTCATAGAATCCGTCAGGAGTCCTAAAAGCAGTCTTATCTATACTATCCTCAGCCACTCTCAGTTGATGAAAGCCAGTGGCTAAGTCCAACTGCGAAAACACTGAGGCGCCAACTAACTGATCAAAGAGATCGTCAATCCTCGGCAGTGGGTGTCGGTTCTTTTTAGTGAGCTTGTTTAGTTCTCTATAGTCCACACAAAGTCTAAGGGACCCATCCGCCTTTGTAGCAAATACTACTAGAGCACCCCACTCTAATATACTACGTCTTATGAACCCCTTCTCAAGCAACTCCTTCACTTGCTATTGAGTTCCCTCCTTTCACGAGGAGCCATGTGGCGCACTGGCAAAGATACGGGTTTAGCATTATCCACAAGATAAATTCGAAAGTCTATCTCCCGCTTTGGAGGTAAGCCCTTCACCTCCTCAAACACATCCGGATATTCCCGGACCACCTCTACCGTTCGCAGATTCTCTACAGACGCGTCAAGCGATTCAAGATAACTTAGCATAACGGAATTTATGGGACTACAAAAGATATCGAGAGCATTACCAAGGCGAGTCACAAGCCTAACTACTCTTCTTTCACAATCAAGAATGGGCCCATTTCTAGATAACCCATCCATTCCTAAAATTAGCCCATAGCCCGTGAAGCCCAATACATAAGCATCACATCTAAATTCAACGCTAAGTATAGAGATTTTCAAATCCAAACATATCATGGTCAAATGAGCCGAACCCCCAATTGGATTTGAAACAACCAAGGGATCCTCTACTAAACTGGTGTTCAAGTGCAGTAATTTAACTAATGATGCAGAGATAAACGAATGAGATGCGCCAGAATCGAATAAGGTACGGACAGGATGATCAAACAGAAAAACTAAGCTTTCAACAGAAATTGTTCTACCTCTTTCTTGCAGCGGTGGGGCCGCAATAGCCTGAACTTGCCCCCTTGCCTGCCCTGGTGCCATAAGAGCCTGCACCTGTCCTCCCGAGGTAGACCCTGCCCTCTGCCCCTTCTTTGGGCAGTCCTTCACCAAATGTCCCGCATCTCCACAATGAAAACAACCAGTCTTCTTTTTCTTTCTACAATCTTTGCTGAGATGGCCAGGCGTCCCACAATTGAAGCATCTCTTCTTCCCTTTGTCATTATTGTTTTTACCACCCTTCTTATTTTGCTGTTGGGGTTTCTTCTGATCCCCTTTCTTTTCAACTGCCTTATCCTCATGTATAAGTGCCATCTCTACTAGCCTTTCAAAGGTGGCTCCCATAGGGATGTGGGTCATAGCCAACCCTTGCAACGGTTCATTCAAGCCTCTAACGAACCTCAAAGCTTTCTTCTCTGGCGTGTTTACCAACTCCAAGCCAAACCTTGCTAACTGATTAAATTTATTGACATACTCCTTCACTGATAAGCTCCCTTGCTTTAATGTTAGGAATTTTTCCATATTTAAATTCTCCTCTGCCCTTGAAAGAAACTTTGCCTCAAACCTTCGTCAAAAATCCGCCCATGAATCAACTGGACGTTCCCCGTTAGTGACCTCCCACCAAAACGAGTCCTCTCCCTTCATTAACCAAGCAGCTAAACGGACTTTCCTCCCATCTTCCACTTCAAAGATATCCAACAATTCCTCAGTCTCCTTAAGCCAGTCTCTGGCCTCCACAAACGTCTTAGTCCCTTGAAAAGTTTTTCCTCCCATAGCCTTAAATTCCTTGCACGTCTTTGCAAAAGTGTCAACACGAGGAGGAGGAGGAGGAAAGGGTGCAACTGGGGGTGGAGGAATATCTACTGGGCCTGCAGTGGTGGCCCTAGCCTCCAAATATCTCCTAAACCACCCTGGAATCGTCACACCTTCTGGGAGATTAAGATCTTCAGCCATGCTGAAACGAAAAAGGAAAGATTCAAAATGGAGAATTCGAAAGATAAAGATAAGGATATGGCTATTTGGGATTATGTATTTCATAAAAACTCTCTTTAAATAACATGTTTTTGAAAGCACTTCTTCCAAAAATACTTTAGAAAAATATTTTTCTAAAAATTTTATCTGTTCTGGTAACCTTATGCTCTGATACCACGTGTAACACCCCACGTCCATTAATGTCACTCACAAAGGGAATGCATTAACTTCTATGGAGGTTTTAGGTGAATATAGAACAGTAAAATTTCAACAAGACAGATATAAAATAGTACTTGGAAATTTAAAAACTTTATTTCAATTGCAGCAGAAGTCAAAACATGTTTGATTACATTATAACACCATAATCAAAGTCAAGTACAATATCTATCTTGATAAAACAAGTACATAATCCCATTACATAAATAGCCATTAAAAAGAAAGATAACAAGCTGGATTTACTTCAGCAGTCCAAGCTTTACAAGAGATAAGCAATCCAATCAGACTCCACTGGAACTTGGCCCAACCTGAGGACCTGAAGGGAGAAAAGGATGAAAAAGAGGGGGGTCAGACATAAAGTCTGGCGAGTATGATAATTCTACAATACTATTATCAAAATAACTGGACTAAGGCATAAGCTGGAAAACAAGGAAATGTCTATGAAAGAGCAGATGAAGGACATAGACAATCGCTAAAGGAAACGTTATAAGCGCTCCTAAATACTAAAGGATAAACACTATACTGCACCACACCAGTCACCCTAAAGATTGATTCCACTTAGCTTCACTTAGAAACTTTCTTAATGGCTTTACGTACTCCTAGCTGACTACATAGGTGTCGCCTGCCCCTATCTCCACTAGGAGTACCCCACTTTCCATTTTTCGATCGGCTCCCTACTCGTAGATACCCGTGCTGGCCCCACAGTGGGGTGTATCATTCCCCTAAAGTGGCAACCCGATATAACGGAGATGCACGGCTTATACCTACACGATGCAACAACGTCTTACCTACCAGCCCGGGTCCACACACGCATATGAAACCCGTTGGACTTGCGTTGCCACCGCTCCCTGTTTTGGCCTCTTATAGTCAAATCCAGTATGCGTGTCCCGTCCTCGACTTGGGTCGAGCCCACAAAGATACGTTTTGGGATACTGGTTGAAATGGGCCCCCGTTATCTCCCACAAGCATTCCACCTAAGCTTGTCCCCTTAGTCAATCCCACTTAACCCACTATTCATGTTCGTTACATGTGTGTTTGGTTAAGTCTAATCGTATTTCAAATGCCTCTAAAGGCAACCACTAGATTCCTCATGCCACCTAAGGCACCTACTTAACCCCCATGTCCCACCTTACATGATTATCTGGTTAAGTATTTCTTAATTCATTAAGACCATAACCTCATAAAGACCTCTCACATTAGACTGGCATTTATGGCAGCTGGATTTGCCGGGCGGGTCCGGGCAGTCTTACACCATAAAAGAGTCTAACCTCGTGTCTTTACAACTGTTATGCTTTAGTTTGGGCCTAGGACCTCTCACATTGGGCCGACATTTGTGACTACTGGATTTGCCGGGCGAGTCCGGGCAGGTTTACATCACAAACGGGTCCAACCTCGTGTCCTAAGCATTGATTATTATTAATAATCCACTTTCCCCAATTTTAATAATCCCCTATTTGAATTATTAATTAATTCCAAATTTAGCAATGTCCATAATTGACTCAATTATGGACATCCATTTAAGGCATGCAAAATCATATCAATTGCACCCCAATTTATTAATTTCCTAATATTACCCCTACCCCACGTTTGAACGTTTATTCGCAAAATGTATGCTAGACCCGATTAGTCTAACTCATAGCATAAAAGAAAATATTCACAACAACAACATATATATATGTGACTAAATGAATACTAACAAGGGGTGAAGCTTGCATATATCAAAATTACAACTTGCATAAGGTTATACGTGTCATGGGTCTAAGGGTGTCAACTTATTCATAATTCACATAATATGATTTTGATCAAGTTCCATAAACTTGTATTGGAAATGCGTGAATCAACATCATTAACAATATGGTTTTATATGGGTACACCTAACTCAATAGGCAAATTCCCAAAATTCAAAATTCATTTAATCATAGATTCATGTATACGGGTACACCTAACTTAATAGGCAAATTCCCATATTCAAGATCTATTTTAAAAAAAAAACATAAACTTTAAACATGATCCAATTCGCATAAATAATAACATCATGATTTTACAACTTGCATGATTCAACACAACTTAACATGACATCATTATCATAAGTATTTCAACATATATGATAATATGAGATCTACAACAAATGTAAGATTTACAACATAGCATATCATAATTTGCAACATAGCTTGATATGATTTACAACATAGCATAGCATGATTTACAACATGGCATAACATGGTTTATAACATAGCATAGCATGATTAATCACATATGACATAGCATAGGATTATTTACAACATAATCACTACAACATAACAATATATATATGATAACATAATAGCATAAGAGATCCACAACAAAATTTACAAATACATAACAATTCATATTACTTTCTTGTGATCCAATTCATAACTTAATCGAATTATTTTATAATAACATTGTGAGAATCAGCATACTCACAATTTTAAAGAAGAGAAATAGAGAGAGAGAGAGAGCTTTTGATTTGATTTGAGTAGATTTAGTTTGTAGATTAGGCCTTCTTCTTCTTTAGTTTGTGACGGCTATGCTGAACTCCATGGCAACGACATGTCGGTAGCTCTCCAATTTTTCAAGTGATTTAGGGTTAGAGTCTACCCACTTATTTATAGATGTTAGGATTCATTTAGGCCATTAGATATAAACTAGAAATAACCGCAGCCATTCAGACCAGATGGGGTTTATCTTATTGACTCAGCAATGAGTCAGAAGTGACTCAGCAAACACTCAACAAATTAATAAACTTCTATTCATGTTTACATTAACTGCCCATATATATATATATATAAAAATATATATACACACGCACCTATTCATGAATTCAAATTAATCCATAATTAACTTATGACCATTTCTACAAATTAATTTTCCAATTAATGTCTTAATTCCATTTTTCACCTTTTAAGGCAATTCACATATCTCAAATTTGTTATATGCCTTTTTAAGGCTATTTCGTGCAAATTCTCAATATTAATTCTTTTAATTTGTGAATATTAGTATTAACTGATTTACGGGGTGTTACACTTCGTGTATTGTGGATATTATAATCAAAGAGTGATTCACTTAGCTAAAATCTGGATTTCATCTTAAGTATGAATCATATAATGATGAGAGGGTTCTTCCTTGTCCCGATGGACGAAGAGAAGTTGGTTCATCTTTAAAAGGTTTGATTGATGTAAAATGCAATGTATGTGTTTACCAATTCCTTATCTACTGCAAAGTTTGAGAATTACTCGAACTTGATCTACTTATTGAGTTGTTGGGTGTCATATTGGGCATATAAGGAGAGTGGATTAGTAAATGAAAACATTTATTTTTATCACGGAGGTCAATAGGTCCCAACATTTACTTTCATTATGAAGGTTGATAGGTCCCACATATAAAGGGTGTTTTTAGTGCTGACATGAAGTGACCTTATTGGAGTTTGATGATACTGCAATGAGTGATGGTTCTATCAAATCTTATTATAAAAAAAATCATAGTGCCTTGTTTGACAATTGCTTGGGGTATAAGGATGCATATATAGCTAGCATGCTTTCTTGGAAATATTGTATCAAAGTAGAGATTGGTAGATTTTAATGATATAATATTTTCATATTAAAGAAGTCTACGAGATATTTAAGACAATGTGGAGTTATGACCCAAATATATTGCATCTTTATTCCATCAAAATTAGTAAATGATTTATCTACATACGAATAAGAATTACTTAGAAGAAGGAAGCAATTGATAAATCCCAAATCAGCTGATTAAATAAAATATTTCCATTGCATGAAATTACAGGAAATCGAAAAAAAAATCAAATCAATAAATGTTTCCCATATGAATAGAAAAATTGATATTCAATTGATTTTTTAACTTTAAATCAATTATTTCAACCTAAAATAATATATTCTATAAAAAATAGTTGTAATTGGATAATTAAGAATCTTCCCAAGTCTTATTTCTTCAAATTCTTCTTCTTATCCTCTATTATTCATCTTATAATTTTCTTTTCTCATAAAATATTGAAATATCATATTTCCAAAGTGGATGTGCACTATTTCACGATTATGGAACAATTATAATCTCTTTTTTATTTTATTTTCTGGTTGTGCATATGTGACCTATGGTTGTTTATTTTGGATATTAACTTTTTGTTTATTCTACTTCACCTTCTACATGATCCTATTATTTCAACTGTGTTTTGGGTGTTAATCAAAAATTTCCCTTGCACCTAGCACACATACTAATAAGAAAACATAAGGATGTGTGGTTTATTTGAACAAATTAAATGATCACGGATGCAAAGATGTATGGTCCTTTGTTGCTTCTCAGATTTCAAAAGAGTAATAAGAAGGACGAATTCAGTCTCATGGATAGGAGTTGCTGAAGAGAAGGAGAAGTTGATGTTGTGGAGATGAGCATAACAGCGTACAAAATTGCAAAGGCCTCTTTATTTTTTACGATTATAATTATATGTTAAGTTAGCATTTAGCAATAACATCGTATTGCCTGGTTAAGGCTGATATTTTATAACCACCCAAATTTCTAATTAATTCAATTAAAGGTGCTTGAATTATTTTAAATATTCAAATATAGATTAATTTTAACTTGTAATCAAGTTAAAAGAATGAAAAAAAACTATAAACTGCTTTTGGAAAATATTTCTGAGAAACAATTCCTTAAGGAAAGAGGTTGGCAAGTTGGCCAAAATCGTTTTATCAATTGAGTTGTTATTTAACTATAAGTATCTTGAACTACTTTGGATATGTACACTTATTTCTCTAAATAAACAAGAATGTAAAATAAAATCTTATTACTGAAAATGAAATATATCCAAATATCATCAATAAATTAGTAGTCAATAAATGATTTATAGATACATATAAAGATTTAATGATTTAATAATTATTGTAATTATTCGAATAATTATTTTAAATGATAATAATTCGTTTAAATTTGTTATACAAGGATAACAAACCATTCATAAGTTGTATAAAGGATATATTTAACTTAAAATATAAAGAAAATTAATATCATTGTATCCATACAATATCAATTTTCATAAATAATTATTATTGCTACTTTATATGATTTTTGTGATTAAAATCATTTTTTAATTATTTAAAGATGATAAGAAATTTGTACGATTTAGAAGATAAGAGAAAATTATTATATCGAATTGTGGGTGATAGTATTGAACCCATTCAAGATGGAGAAATTAGAGAAATTAACAAATCAGAATTCTATGAAACGACTTGGGGTAGATACTTTATTTTCTGCTATACTAATACTTGTTACGTTCCTGAGCTTGCTTTATCCATTTCTAGATTCACACATATTGTTGGTCGGTCTAATGATACATGTAGATCCTCCTCTTCCGAGAGGGGCTAGTTTTATTAGACATTTAGTAGTTTAGATGCATTGCCTTGACTCTTGTTATGTATTGTTCAAGTTTTTAGCACTTCAAACTAGATTTTTTGTTTATGTGCCTATGAAGAACAACTTTTCCAGATTCCCTTTTCTAATAAACAGTGGCATGAACAACTATAAAAACCGGCTTGCTATGCCAAAAATTAAAGAAATTTAATCTAAAATTTTGTTTACATAAATAAATATTTTGATTGAAAACATGACTGAAATGCTAATCTTGGAAAGTTAATGGTTTGATAAATGTAATTTGTACATTGTCGTAGACCATATGTCATAGACGTATAAATATGCTTGAATACATACACACACGTATGCCTTAAGATAAAAAGAGATAAACAAAACGTAAGTATGATTTGGAAAATGTAAGGGTTTTACTTTTTTTTGAAAAGGCAAGTGAAAATTATTTATTTACACAAACAAGAATTACATGAGTTTACAATTTACAAAATCAAAAAACAAAACTTGACCAAAACTGAATTTACATGGCTAGTGATTTCAACACTGAATTATGAATCAAAGAGCAAAGCTGATCTAAATTCAATCTTCCAATGCCAAAAATGCGTTTATTTCTTTCTCTCTAACTTCTGAAATAAATTTCTTGATAGCTTCAATAGTACACAAGTCTTCTTATTCTTCCATATCATTGCCTTGAAGATATTGTATCATTCAATTTCACTTGAAGACGAGGGATGACGGAAACCACCAATGGCCAATAGTCTGCTCAAAATCCGATTCACAAAAGTGCATTCAAAAAAAGATGAACATTAGTTTCCGACGCATTGTGACAGAGAACACAAATATCATTATCAATAGTTCCATGTGAAAACAATTTGCATTTTGTAAGGGTTTTATTTGCAGCTGAACAAACAAACAACAAACAATACAACACATCATCTTACACAACCATACTACTTACACAGCATACTCTTACCTAACCACGCTTCTTACATATGAGTACAGGTGAGGAAGGGGTGATAGGATTCGGCTAAACCACGTAAAGATGGAAAGGTGGGGCTTTTCAACAATTTCCCATCCGTTAAGCTGTTCTCTCTCATTTCCTTGGCTTTAAAACACTCCTAAATTAATATGACAAGAAAAGGAAACTTGCAAGAAGAAATCAAAGTGAAATAATAAAGAAACCCTCTCGAAATTACTTCAATGATCAATTTTCTTCTTGCTACGTTCACTATCATCGCCATCATTAACAAACAAGGATGAGCCTACTTCATCTAGGATAGGTTGTGCATAAAAGAGGACGATAAAAATGGGATTAAGCATTTTGGGAAAGAAATACTCAATTTCGAGATGTTTCCGTCGAATAATAGCACGGTTATAATGAATTCCAAGAAATAATTTAGCCAATGAAAGTGAAAAGCTAAATTTTAAAATGAAATTATCTATCCATTTACTAAAATGATTTATAATGATGTATATGCTTATTATGATGTTTGTTTATCATGTTGAATTGTAGTGGATGATCTAAGTCACATTAAATACACGAGCGTCACGGCACGTGCTTCGCACGTGGTAACGACACGCGTTCCGCGCGTGATGACGACATGCGCTCCATGTCAATTTTTTTGTATTTTACAAATATTATATAAAACTTAAAAATATAAAAAGAGTTAAAAGAAAATATAAATAAATTCGGAAGTATTTCTGCTTAAACCTATTCCACCATTTTGTCTTAATATTAAGAAAAATGCCTAGAAAGTTAAGAAAGAGCAAACACGTGTAGAGCGGTTACTTGCCTGTAATAAATGTTGTTTTGTATAAACTAAATACGGAAGGTGCAACTGTGTTAAATCTGAATATATTTTATGATTTCCATTTTCGGTATGGAAGCAAAGTTGTAAAATTCATCTATTAAATATTCAGACTACTAACCTATAGATCCGAATTAGTTGCATTGCTAATCAAGAAGATTCAAAAAGCATTATTTATTTTCCTTGTTGGATACACACATAAAGATTTGGGCAACAAATAAGTGGACTAATATAAATGGGGGCATGCATGTGACGTACTTCCTTCCTCCTTATGCAAAGCTCTCCAATATAGAGTGATCCACCTAAACAAAAGAAGAGAAAACGACACATTTGTTATGCATGAGCATACAATATTAACATAAGTATCTCTATCTGTATATTGCAGAGAATGTTAACCAAGCTTGTGCCTACGTACCAGTATTCTACCCAATAAAGTTTCTCACTTTCTCCATTTACCAAGCACAATTCTTCCATATACTCTCTTCAGAATATCATTAGCCTTTAAGGACCTGCATACATCACCATTATTCGGTTCATTTCTCATATTTAAGTTAAAACAAAACAGTAACATTTAAGTTAATTTACAGAAGGTTGGTACCAATGTTTTCTTAAATACTTTTTGGTGTTATTAAAAGTTGAATGTTTGTTAGTAAAAAAAGGGATATTTTTTAAATATAGATATTACTGGCTGACAGCCTGACAAAAGTTTTTTTTTTTCCTTCCCCGGGAACTATATGAAATATAGATCATCTTCCTTCAACGTTATATGTTTTTTTTGTAGTTACGCATTGGTTGGCTTGTTGCACACGTAACTGAATGTAAAGTAATCATATGTGAGTTCTATAATGTTGTGACTTGCGAGTTACTAATGCATATGCATGTATTAAATATAACAATGCTAAAGTCAGTGTTAATTATGTAAGTGTGTAACAAATTGTATCATTTAGAAATCATATTACAAAAGAAAAAGAAAAACATATCTCATACATTATTGCCTCAGAATGAAGCAACCGAATAAGCTTTTACCGAATGATAAAATAAAATGAAGTAACAATTGATAAGGGACATGAGTATTTATACTGATGCATTGGAAATATCTAGAAAGAAAAGGTTATTTTGACCAAAGCGCATTTGATTTGTTCTCAAACAAACATGCAAGCCTAAGATATAGTACACGTTTGAAATTGAAATAAATTGTATGATAAAAATGGAAGAAGATTTAATTAAAATGAGTATAGAAACAAACGTAACAAATAATGTTAATAGAATTATTAATGTGCACATTGATTTCACATTTAAAATTTGAACGCGCATCAAAAAACAGAAAGAATAAATACAAAAGATTAAAAAAAAAGAAATAAATACGGAGAGGATAATTTCAGTATACTAAAAAAGGAAAATAATAAATCAGAAATAATGAGAATAATATCAAAATTTTGAAGGTTAACGTAAACATACATTTAGATAAATTTAAAATGAAAATGTATAGATATAAGTTAGAGAAATAATGTGCATCGTAAATGGTATGAAGTCAAGTAACAAAAGGGAGTTTGATTATGCTAATTAAGCAGTGTTCTATTTTCATTTGGATATGCGCATATTGATGGCACACGTTTGAAATTGAAATAAATTGTGCATTAAAAATGGCAGAAGATTTAATTAAAATGA
The DNA here is from genome assembly GCA_030737875.1 of Allium sativum. Classification (NCBI taxonomy): domain Eukaryota; kingdom Viridiplantae; phylum Streptophyta; class Magnoliopsida; order Asparagales; family Amaryllidaceae; genus Allium; species Allium sativum. The sequence goes on from JASFAX010006144.1 coordinate 26,279, forward strand.
GTACAGAAACAAATGTAAAAAATAATGTTAGTAGAATTATTAATGCGCACGTTGATTACGCATTTAAAATTTGAATACATAGAGGGTAATTTTGGTACTTCATGGTCAGACCAAAAATATGTGTTTTCAAGAGAATTATTAATAAAGATGTTGATAAACATAAAGGAAACCACTTTCTTTCATGAATTAAATGATGTAAAAGGAATATTTAAACATCTTTAAATTGGTTTAAAATTCTTTATAAATATCTAAAAGTATTCACATGAATTTTGAAAAGAATATGAAATTTGAATAAATTTTGGTGCATTTTATAACTGTAGTCGTGATTATGTGCTTTGAAAAGTTAAAACTCTTTACACAACAAAATATAAACCCATATGTTCTTGATATCTAATTAGTGTTTAACTAAAGAGATGTTTAAGAAAAAACAGTAACTTGGCTCACCTAGTCCTTTTGCTAGGCAAGTAATAGATAAAATCGAAATGCCAAAAAAGAATTAAGGATAAAAGATCAAGGTTTTCAACAACATAACACTAGTTACTTAATTATAATCAAGTTATATTTTGTACCTTAGGGAATCCTGACAATTCAGAAGAATTTAAAGGGTGGTTACATCATTATTTGACAAATAGTAGAAACTGAATACGAAAATTGATATCGAGTAAAATAAATGTGATTTTTTTGGATTTATCTTATTGGAATGGACTTATCATCCAAAATGAAAAAAATGAATGAATGTGGTGTAATGATTAAATATATATGCCCAAAGTATATTTGAAAGATACACATCCTTAAAAGATGTTCTGGCGAGTAATGAACCAGGTAATGAAAAAAACCCAGAACTACTTGAATATTTTTCTCACTGATTTGTTCGAAGAAATCAGATCAGATTTGAGCAGTTCGTATCTGAAAACCATTTTGAACTGATTTATGTTTTGAAAGAAAAAAAGATGAAATGAATAATATTGGGAGGATTTAATGAAGGGTTACTATCACTGACCCATATTACAAACGACAACAGTTCTTCATTCGAATCTTCGATGCAAGAGCTCCTTACTACTAATCACTAGGTTTATTCGAGATGAGGTATTAGAAGTGCCTTTGATTTTTCCTAGCGTAGAATGAATTGTATATATGTAGGTATGACTTTGAACTTTCAATTCATGCATATTGATATCCATGAATGTATATCTATTTGGTAGTTTAGAAAGTAATTGTCCTGTTATATATATTATCTTCTTTGAGACGTACGATCTCGGAGGTTGTACATTAGTCAAAATCAATTACATATGATGGATTTGGCAATATGACATTAAAAGTGAATAATGTGCTTAGTATAGATAATTGATGACCTTAAGCTTCATCACACAATAATGGCTAAAAAAGGGGCACACCATGAGGCTATATGGGTCATGCCCATTAGGAAATAATCATCACCTTTCTAGATTAATCTTTATATGTCGAGTACATAATGTATGCTAAGAGACATCTTGGATAGGCCAGTTACGACTAGGGTAATGTCATATTTGGTTGGTGCACCGCCTTCGATCAGCATAGCTGGGCCAATCTTACTTGGAGCAGAGGGAATTTGGTCCTCAATGCATCCTTTAAAGGTGTATAATATAAAAGGTAGATCCTTGCCCTACGATTGTACGAATTTTATTCTCCCTAAGAGCTTGCGGTTATGTTTGTATTACCTAACATATGCATAATTTAACAATGGTAACATTTTTGCATAACTGTTTTGATTTACTTTATGGTTTTTATCTCATAAGTCATTAAAGATAATATCAAATAATTGTATGTATTAAAGATTTGATTACTATAAAGGAACCAACTTCAATGGGTCGAGGAAGTAGTTCTTTTTATTTGGAGTTAAACCTTGGGTTAAGTGAGCAACTAAGCTTGATCTGGTAAAAGATTTATAAAGGAAAGGGTTGGCCATATCCTGTAATGAGTAACTCATTAGACGTGAAGATAGAAATTGTAACACCCATAAAATATACCCTAAATAGACATTGACAATTAAACTAAGTACAAACAGTAATAAATTTATTAAATATTAATGGACTGAAAATATGAATTTTGGACTATTGAGAATTTGGTCATAAAATTATTATTATTGTATTCATGGGAAGATTCTGATCCATTTTCATATTTTATTTGTCCAAAACGGAGTCCATATGAAGAAGTTATTAATAAAAACAAGTTATACGATAATTATATACACACAAGATTTGAATTTCCAACTAAATAAATACAAACTTGGAATATACTTATATAATGGTTAGCGTGATAGAATATTCCCTAAAGATTCGAAATTGTGTGTAGATATATATATATATATATACTAACACAAACATACACACATAAGAGGGAATAAGAATGAATAATAGGCGAAAGGAATTAACAGTAATTAATATAAAAAGTAGCATTAAAGGAGATAAATTCTCCCCATGCTCGACCTAGAAAGGGGGTCGATTGCTCTACAGGAAGGGGGTCGACCGCCTTCCTGTTCGAGGATGGGAGAGAGGCACTATTTATTAGGGATTTTTATATGGTGTTGCTTCTATGGACCATCCAAATTAAATCTAATTAATCCTACGTTCCACATACACACAAACAATTACGAAAAGACTGCAAGCCTCTCCCCTGAACCCTATATTCGTCGTCTTCCACGCCTCCATTTTGTCTCTTTGCCATTTTCTTAATTTCAGAAATAAATTAGGTTTCTTCTCTTTTTCTAACATATATTCTATCTTTTTTATCTAAATTATTATGTAGATTCTAGAATTAAGTATAGTATATGTGTAGGATTTTAAATTCTATTCCTATATATATATATATATACACACACACACACACTTTAGGATAATTTGGTGGACACCGATTCAAAGCTTTAATCCAAATCATTTGATTCTACACTGAATTGCTATTCTTTTCTTCCTACCTCTATTAGTGGAAATTACATCAGTTTTTTATTTTCTATATGATGTTTGTGTAGATTTGGATTGTTATGCCTAAAGATATTTGGATTTATACAAAAACAAACACTAAAAAATCCTCTAAATCTCTTACAACTTGCAGAAATGGTCATTCAGCTATGCTGATTAGGTTTTGATTATTGAGGTAATAGGAGATAGGCTTTTAGGTTTTGTACATTTTCTGATAATGTTCTATATCATTTTCTTGTAAAATTTCAAATTTCATATGTATATGTGCGGAGGCATAAGGCTTGAGTATTGTAGATCTAATAGGTTTAAGCATCTATTTTAAAATAGATAGTTTGAATGAATTATATACAAATCACTAAAGTCTTGAGTTTTTGTGTATATATATATGTTAATCTTATGAAAAGTGAAGCAATATTACATGTATAATTGAATTATCGCACATTGTCTTCTTTTGTTATTGAAATAATCATTTAAATCTTGGTTACAAGTTTTATGTATATGTTGATGTTTACCTGTTGTTGATTATGATATACATGTTGATGCCATATTGAGGTTAAGGAAATAAACTTGTAAATCTTATTTTGATGTTAGGATTGACATTTCAAATGAATTAGGATGCATATTATCGCATGCTTAATTTAGTTTTATTTACTATATTTATTAGCATAATTAACATATTATGAATGTGTATTAATTTCATATTAAATAGTGTACTAAATGTGTTAAAATAGGAAATTAGAATTATAAATGTCCCCATAGAAAATTTGTATGTATTTGAGTTTTAATGGCTTTTATTAGTATTAAATTTCACATAGACACACGGTTAATCCCTACTTTAGTAGAAGCCTACCTGAAACCGGTTGGCATACCAGCATCCACAAGTTAGTCGGGTTAGTGTGAGAGGTCTAAGTGTCATGGGCCATTATAATTATTACACAAAAACACGTGCTCAACTTGTAGTAGAAACCTGTCCGAAACCGCCCGACAAATCCAGCTTCTACAAGTAGTCGGTTTAATGTGAGATGACTTGTGTGTGTAGATATATATACATACTTGTGTAAAGAAGGCGTACCTAGAGAAGGTATTAAGTGGCTGACCTACATAGTTTGGGGATTAAGTAGTTAGGACTAGGTCCATTCCTAAGGTTCACTCCTTGGTTTAGGACCCAAGTCACGAGACTCGCCCTTAACAAAGTTTTAAAGTGGTTACAAGGCCCACCTTCTCTTAAAAAGATATTAAATGATCTTAAATTAAAATAATAAACTATATACGTTTGAGTGGAGGTAGTTCTTTAGAAGTTGTCCGCTTCCTCTCTAGGGGTTGTGTCAGGGCGTACCTAGAGGGATGAACAATATAATTTTTTTTCTGATAGGCTATCAGTCTAAGGGAAGTATTATGTAGCTAGTAGTTCACCCGTAGTACCAGTTAAATAGTAACGAAGGGGGTCCAACAAAGGTTCTTAAATGACTATGAGGGTCTACCTAAACCGATATTAAGTAGCTGCTTACTATTTCCCATATTACAAGAGAGAAAATATTTAATAATATTGACAATTTTAAAACGAGGTCTTATGTGACTAGGGTTCGCCATAGGGTCTTAAATAATTGAAAGAATCCACCCTTAAATAAGTATTTGTATATTGGCCTTAAGTGACCCAATGGTAGTCTTCCTCGTAGCGTATTAAGCGATAATCGAATCCACCCTTATAATTATGCATCTGGGCCTTAACTGACTTTGGGAAAGTCTGCCTAATTTATCCTTGGATTTGTGCATTAAGTTTGCATAGACATAATTCGATAAATGTATACTACCATATATAGGAAATATATATTCCTTAAACTTGTGTGATTCTCATTCACTTGAATTTTTTTTCTTTTCACCTCCCTCCTCTTAACAAATAAACATGTTAGTAGTTAGGAACGCTATGCGGAAGCAGTCGTGGATGTTGGAGCGTGACGAAGATGGATCCTTAGTTATTATCATGATTGTTGTTTACTGGGTTATTACTATTATTATCGATGTACCCTTATTGACAATTGAGTTTTGTATGTAATCAACATTTATGGGATTTAAGTAATGGTACATCTACTTCTTCCTATTATATTTTATCCCTTCCGCTGTGATATTCTGATGTAATTACTAGCATTTCCCTGTGAAGGTAATCCTTATAGGAACGAACAATCCATTTGGAATGACTAATTCCCGATGGGCCTTTTCTAGGTCGGAATTTTGGACCATTCCGGGTGGGTTGTTACAGAAATACTACAGATTGAGTTAAGGGTAATATATATGAGTGTGCATTTTAAGATACAAACTACTTCATTTTGAAAATTTTGGGAAGAAATAACTTTATAAAGGATTAATTGTCAATACACAATATGTCTATGAAAAATGTAGTTATCAAACAATAACATACAAATTATAATTGATAGACATCTTGTGATTAGAATCTCAAAGTTGACTATAAGATGTTTATATTGTCACTTTGAATTAAAAAGCCATAACATCACTATTGTCATAAAATAAAAAGAATGGGTTAAGAAACTCGCCTTAAGAAACACTAGGAATTTTAGATATTAGTTATACTTGTAATATTAACAATTAGAATAGGTCATTGATAGATTGTACTTCATATTTGTACGACTCAATGGGAAAATGTTTTACAATGAAGAATCTTCCAAGCCACAAAAAAGTAAGACGTCATCCTCTCCAACGACGATAAGAAAACCACTACTAACCTTTTAACCAAGATATCTTGTATTCTTCTCTTAGTTGGAATGGTCACATACCCATCGAAGAAATACATATTCCTCCCAAAAATCCTAAGCTCATCATCATCTCAAGTTGTGAGGAACTAGAGCCAATCATCGAGATTGAAGATTCCAAACCCATCGAAGAGGAAATAGAACAAGAGGCAGACCAAACAGCTAAAGTTCTTCTTTTTACGAAACTTGGATGGAAAATGTTGGCTAGCTTTTTGACCATGCCACCCAGGTTCACTCACAAGAAGAAAGTATGAAACTACGTTCTTTAAGTACATGAAGGAACGGATCGCACCAGAGGATCGCCCCTCATCGGATCGCCCCTCAACGGATCGCCCCCCGGAGGATCGCCCCTCATCGGATCGCACCAGAGAATCGCCCCCATTGCATCAGCGATACGACCACTTCTACGCGACTCGATCCGTACATACACTATTACCCAGCACAGACCGATCCGATCCCCTAATACACGACGAAGCCTCTGACCCGTTCAAGCACGAGCTAGTCTTCGGCGATCCGATATGCACGGATCCAACGACACGTGTCCCCAACTGTCACTTTGACTGATTCTCCCCCTTTGCTCGATCCGATATTTAAGGGGATCGCGACACCTGTCCACAACGGCTAATTTGACTAATTCTTCATCAGGCCGCGATACGATCCGATATTCTCGGGATTTGAGCCACGTGTGACCGCGATCCGTCTGACAAAATCAGCTATAAATAGCCCAGAGCTTGGCCTTTTTCAGGATCTTTTGGCAATATTGAGTACTGATTCTGCCATTATTGTCATACCACCATTTCTTATCAGTTTTATTACTAGATTACTGAGAGAAATCACAATTGTAAAAGTGAGCTAGAGAGAAATCATTGATTGTATTAGCATTCAAAGTATAATCAATAACATATAAAGTGGACGTAGGCTCGTTAACGCCGAACCACTATAAATTCTGTGTGTTTTATGCTTTTTCTTCATTCTCCAGTTAAAATTCTTTAAGAATAAGAACGATTTGGGTGTTAGGTCCAAATTTTGATCTAACATTTTGGTGCTTTCACGGAGAGAACAGTCCCAAAACTTCACTGTTCAGCTTTTCGAAGATTCCAGCGACATCTGATATCGTGGCTGGAAAGAGGTCTAAGGAAGTACGCGCTTCACGAACAAATGAAATCGCGAATGAAGCAGTTAAAGAAAGTGTGCACGAGCTGGGCAATGAGGGATCTCAGGATCACGGAGCGCCAGGGGCGAACCGATCCGATGAAGGT
>JASFAX010006145.1:0-33249 GCA_030737875.1 Allium sativum
TACTATATTTGTAATTATAAATACAAATAATTTTTTTTTAAAGTATGTTCAACCGAGTTGAATGTTTTTGTAATACCACTTTTAACAATGTTCAAATCAAAATATAAGTGGAATCGCATAAGGTGGGATTCAATTTAAACTGGGATTTAAATCGTATGATATTATGATTTTTTACACTAATGCTTTTGGGAAACAAAAATTTTCCCTAAAGATTTGCAATATAGGCTTCTAAAGCTCAACATCAAAACTTATTAAATAACAAAAATATAGGTTTATTCATTCTACCATATTTATCATAAAATTGCATAGTTCAAAGTTAATATATATTATAATGCCATATAGCTACAATAGGGAATGAATCGTTGTTTAAAACCAACTATCCAAGATACAATTTTATATGATATTTAAAAGCTTATTGTCAGCTTTGTGTTTATTAGTTCTTGATTCATGTGCACTTAACTATTTAAGTGTGTATTTACAAATAAGGTCGCAAACTAAATAAATTAACAACTACTGGATGCATATTTTAATTTAGGTTCTTTTACATTCATGTGTATTTGTAGAAAACAAGCAAGTAAACAAGTAAACAAGTAAACAATCCACGTTCTAACATACAAATGCATTCTAACCTTCATTTCTAATGATTCCTTGCACTGTAAGTAATCTAGGAATAACAAAAGTATTAAATGGGAAAAAGCAAGAATTGGTGATGGTAAAGCCCTTGGCCAGGCTAGGTGAGATCTGGATAGGTACTTCTCTTTGGCAAAGCAAAGTGGGCATGAAAATGGCACTTGCAAAACATCCTGGATGTAGGAATAATGTATGGTGCCTTACTCTGTCTAAAGAAATACATAAGGTGCCAAAAAGAAGGGCCCACACACATTGAAGTAGATTAAAAAACATCAAAGCTATAAAGAAGCAAGCAAATATTTGAAACGTTGAAGGTCAGATGCATTTGTCCTTTCTAACTATTAGTAAAACAAATGAGTAAAGTAGCATGTGGGTCTTCTTTGACATTGCAAGAATTTTGTATTATAGAGTTAATATTAAGTGATAACCATGTACCATTGTATTTAAAACATACATTTTTTTCGATTTTGGTGTGTTACGTCGTCCACAAGATTCACATCCTTTACTATTTTATTGAATATGATTTTACTTTTTAATAAGATTATCACCTTAATTTAGTTCTTATTGTCAGAAGTACATTAAATTTTATTTTTTCTCTTGCACACCAACTGCACAAGCTAAATTTGGGTCGTTGTTGAGAACTGTTTTAGTTAGATCTGAAATCAGAATCACAAAATATGTGTTTATTTACATTTACAAGTTACATGAAAAAGAAAATTTATAATCAGTTCTAATTATTGTGTTTATTTTAAAATCTGAACATGAACATTGCTTTTAGTAGCATCATGATGACTTATGAGGAACATGATTACAAATATATATTGTTATCAAAGCCTTTTACGTGAACAAATATTTGTTGACGCGGATGTAATTTTGGAATATTTTGTGCATACTAACACAACAATAGTGGGTGTGAACCAAAAAACTAACTTATACAACTTTATAATAATTATGAATGACAAATTTAAATCTAATGTTACATTACATTGCATTCTTTTGCTTATCTGTAAAAAGTCTTTAATTACATCCATGTTTACTATAGAGTTTTTTTTTGGATTAATATATAAAAGTTCCGTTAATATATCTATCAAACATTTACTAACTTTTCTTCTTCTTCTTCTTCTTCTTTTCTTTCAAAACTTAGGAATTTTTATTTATCAATAAGGAATAAAAATGTTTTCTTTAGATTTACAATTCATCAGAAATACCATGTTATTAATTTCTACATCCTTTTTTTGTGATGTTTATTTTTAATTGAAAGTTGTAAAGTTTAGATAAGGAAAAAATATGCTAATTATGATTTTTTTGATATTCCCAAACCTTCTAGAACTGAACAAATTTAGTGAAAAATATCTTTTAGATATCGTATCATAAAATTACGTAAATTAAGTTTTGTTGAAAGAAAGGCATATATACTAAGGTTGAATAATGGGTGAAATATGAATCTGAACAATTCTCATTATATTAATTTGATTTAGTTTTCTCTGCATTTCTCATTATGTGTTGTTGCCTCTTATAGGGAGACTTGATTAATCTCAGGACTTAGGAGGTTGCTACTGTGGATGGGTGAGTTTGCATCCATATTTTATTATTTTAAATTGTTTTTATTCTTGATTTCAGGTGTATTAGTAAGGAGCTTGAATCAGATGTTGACATCTTGTACACGACATACGGGTCGAATCAGATGCTGAGGTTGGTCTCATTCGAAAAGAAATGGTGTTTCCAATTCCGTAGAGTGGCCACATTAAAGATTTGGTTCAGCAGATTGGGAGGAATCACTATTTCTATGTTTCACAGTTTGTTGTACATATTTTGAACCATTAGTAGGCTGATTTGGAGAGGCCCATTAGTGGGATGGTGAGAAGCTACAAAATAGGGGGTTAGAGGCATGAAGAATAGTTTACTTTCTTCATTCTCTCATTTCGTTGAGCTCGTGATCCTCCTTGCTCAATCAAATATACATTCCCACCATTAAAATTCAAGATCTACATAAGAGAATCAAAGATCTACATCGTTTGATGTTAGATCTACATCAATCAAAGAGAGATTTCATCAAATCGAAGAGTTTGAAGCTAATTCTTCATTGTCCGGATCTAAATCCAAGTGTTTTATTGTTTTTTTTTTGAAGATTTGGTGAGTGATATGCGTCTCTCACACAGATTCAATCAAGTCTAAGTTTTTTTATCATTATTTCATCGTTTTCAAGTTGTTTTCACCAAGAACTACATCATGGTAAGTATATTTTCATATGTATTACTATAGGATCTAATCTAGCAACTTAAAACCAGTAATTTCTATGTTAATTCATATGTTCATGCAAGTTTAGATTTATTATTTTGTTGATTCATTGTTTTATCATGATTTGATGAATTTTATATGGTTGTATTATGTTTATTGATTGCTTGAGTGAAATTGGTGACTTAGATGAGTTGATTGCTTAGATATTCTTCGTGAAGTGTGAGAGCGTATAGATTAGAAGTTTCAATGAGGGATCGGAAGTTTTGGTGATGGACTGGACAGTTTGATGGACTGGATAGTTTGATGGACAGTTTGATGGATCGGGTGAGTTTCTGGATGGATCGGGCTTGTCTTTTGGATGGATCAGACTTGTCTTTTGGATCGATCTTGGTTGTCTTCTTGATGGATCAGACTTGTCTTTTGGATGGATCAGACTTGTTTTCTAGTGATGGATCGGGCAGTTTTTCAAAGCATGGACCGGGAATTTTTTGAAACATGGATAGGGTTGTTTTTCGAAGCATCGATCGGGCAGTTTTTTGAAACTTGGACCAGGCAGTTTTTCAGAGAATGGATCGGGCAATTTTTGAAGCATGGACCGGACAATTTTTCGGAGCATGGACCAGGAAGTCTTTCAAAACAAGGACCGGGCAGTTTTTCGGAGCATGGATCGGGCGGTTTTTCTTGAAGCGTGGACTGAACAAAACTGATGGACCGGACTTTTCCACGGATCGTGTGACACCCCACGTTCGTTAATGTCAATCACTAAGGGAATGCATTAAGTTCCGTGAAGCGTTATACGTAAATAGACGCAGAATATTACAAGATAGATATAAATAAGATAGCAGCGAAATTTCAAATTTTTATTTCAAACATAAATCATCACATCATGGTTCAAATACCATAAGTCACAAAAACCATTACAATAATATATCTTCTGCCTTGTACCATCGGAGTACATAAGTATATAAAAACATAATTCCCCAAACAAAAGAGCTAAGCCATAGTAGAGAGAAGAACTTGAGCTATACTTCGATGATAACCGAGTCTTGACTAAGCCTGAGAATTTCCTCCCTGCGAACCCGAGGGAGGAGGGTGGGAACGGAAGAAAGAAGAGGAAACATAAAGGGCCAGACATAAAGTCTAGCGAGTCCAGTTAATTTTAGTAAGTAAATAAATAAAAGTAGCATGAGAGGCATATAAAGTGGATAAGAGAGAGATAACTACATAAAGGCAGGTATGACAAGGTAAACATGATAGGATGAATATGCTTCCCTAACGATTACTCTGCATTAATACTAGTATATCAAGAATCGGATGATCCCTTCCACTATAAGGTGGTAGACTTAGGCATACGTCCAAATGTACCCTAACTACTACCATAATCAATCGGCTCCCTAATCCGCGTAGATACTCTGTGCCGACCCCACTGTAGGATGTATCACATCCTAAAGTGGCAACCCTCCGCTGATATGTACAGCCCCATATCTGTAGGTGTCACGATCGTCTTATCCTTTTTTGCCCGGCTCATGCACGCACATGGCCCGGTCGGTTTGCGCCACCCACACCGTCCTTCGTGTTTGGATCTCTTACAATCAGTTCAATAAGCATGCCCCTTCTCCGACCTAGTTCATAGTATTCTATTCGATACCTACTCCGGGATACTAACTGAAACGGGTCCCACACAATATGGTACAAGCTCTCTCCCTTGTATTGTATCCCCCACTAGGTTTTCCATAGGTTATATTTACCCTAAAAGGTGTCTTACTTATATAACCCCAATCTTTCTACCAGTTATGCTTACTTATAGGCGTCTTTAATACATAACCCACAATCGGTTAAGTCTCGTGGGCCTATATCAAATATTACCCACCCAACTCAGATATACTAACTTAACCCTTCCTTTGTTCAATCAAGTTTACTTAACCCCTATTTATATTCACACAATCCCTATAGATTCAACTAGGTTAAGTATTTCAATTCATTACCATGTCCATTTATTGTTTATATTGGGCTAGACCTCCTACATTAGGCCTACCGCTTGTGGATGCTGGATATGCCGGTCGGGCCCAGGCAGACTCATTCCATAGATTGGGCGTAACCTTGTGTCTTAGCCCATTTCGTATTTGTTCACTTAGACCTCTCACATTAGGTTCAACATTAGTGGTTGCTGGATATGCCGATCGGGTTCGGGCAGACTTCCACCACTAATGCAACCTAACCTCATGTCATAAGTGCGATTACAATTTCTAGTTATAATCCTATGCATTTCATTTTTATCCAATTTTACTTATGTCATTATAGGTTATAGGTTTCGTGCCAATTTTTCCCCATTATGTTCATAGTGAATTATATGTCCATATTCTTATTCATTAACCAAGTTATGCTAATTCTAATATTTTCCCTCGTTCCCTAACTAACACATTCACATAATTTTGGCGGCATGCCTTAGGCTAGAAAGTAGCATAGTCATGATCAATAAAAAGGGAAAGGTGATGGGAAGACGCCAATAGTGATTATTCTAACATAACTGGCATAAACATATACTAACATGGTGATAAGATGAACACATAAGCATAGATCCAATGAAATCGTGACAGTTAACTAGTTTTATCATAGCAAAGATGTTAAGATAACAATGACAAGATCTAAATGTTAATTTAGGAGTCCAACAGGTTCAGATCTAATATGATAAGCACAAAGAGATCTAAATAATAGGCTAGATCTGATTAATAATTTAGATGTCCACATAATTCAGGTCCGATAGTTAAAAGTAGATCTGACACAAATAAAGTTTAAGATCCACATCATAGGATGTCATAGAAGTTACAATAGATCCGACTAGATAGAGATTTAGATCCAAGCTATAACCAATTCAGAATGTCATATTTTCACAACTTACAATGGATCTAGTATAATTTAGTCATAGGAACAAATCCAAACTATAGTCATATCAGGTTTACTTTTAAATATTTAAATCTCAAAGCAACTAAGAACTCACAGTGTTTGGATTAGAAAAATAGAACTAGAATAGAAGCTTATTGAGATGCCGATCTACGCCTGAATCTCTAATTGGTTTTTTAGTTGATTGTTGTAGAAGATAGTTCGGTTCTGTTCAGACACCGGCAGAGTTTGGCCTCCACGGATTCTCAGTGAAGAAAACAAGAGAAATGGACCTCTATATATAGCTACCAGCCTCTAGACAATCGAATTCCACCTCATCCCTAGGGGGGTCGACCCCCCCCCCCCTTTATAGGGTCGACCCCCGTTATGGGGTTGACAACCCTGCTTTGGGGTCGACACCCCTGGGCGGGAACTTTGCCGCCAACGGATTTTCGAATTTTGAACTGAAATCTGATTTTCTGGACCTTATATATATATATATATAACTATCTTGCGCATATAGAAACTTCTAATCTTCATAACTTCTTCATACGGTGCCCGTTTTACGCAAACCAAATATCTATCTTGACCACAATTTCGAGATGGATGCAATGGCGCAGTCTGTTTCCCTTAATTAAATAAATTATTATTTAATTTATCCTCTTCTAGTTTTGTTAAAATTACAGGGTGTTACATTACCACCTAGTTAAAGATTTTATCTCGAAATCTCTAAGTTGAGAAAAATTAGATCCTACCATCCATCACCCATCTACTCAGTCATCAATCACTAGCATCCATTGTCCTTAAAGACTTCTAATGCTTATATGAATATATGCAAAGGTGTGTATATATGTCCCAATACTAATGCGAAGATTAGGCGGTCTACTGATTCAGTCGACCTCCTTAATACAATGTATGTTGGTGCCTTGAATCCAATATGTACGCAAATAATCCTACTATAACATGTAAGTTTTATATGTGTGCACGCTCATTCGTCCAAATGCAACATCCATATGCTAAAACATCCATTTTCATCCATTAAAAGGAAAGAAAAATGCACACACATCCATATGCAGTATGAGAGTGATTGAGCCGATCTACTGCCTAATGTGTGTGTGTGTATGCATCCGCATGCAACCACTAGCAAACACTTGCATCCATTTGCATCCATCAAACCAAACATGTCTCAAACACATGTTTACATCCATAGGATTCCTATCTAAAGGTCGAGAATACTACTGATAGGACATACCCAAATGATAGAAGCAAGCATAGATAAAACTTTGGAAAAGGAGTTAAGAACATACCCTCGAAAAGAAAAGGGTATGAAGCACGAATCTTGCCTTCGGTCTCCCAAGTTGCATCCTCTGGGTTATCTCCTTATTAAACATTTATCAGCTTGATTTCTTTATTGCGTAGCTTCTTAACTTGTGATCCAAGAATATGGGTTGGGACTCATCTGACTGTCGCCTCCCGCTCTATTTCCACTTCTTCCAATATGCTTGGCTCTACAACTTCCGCGGAGTCATGCAAACACTTCCACAGATGAGAAGCATGGAAAACATCATGAACACCAGATAGATTTCCTGGAAGCTTTACTCTATAGACCATTTGGCCAATTCTCTCGGTTATGGGAAATGGTCCCACAAAACCATGTGCCAACTTCCCTACCGATCTGAAGCGAACCACATTCCTCAGAGGTGATAATTTGATATAAACTATGTCTCCCACTTCGAATTCAAGGTCAGTCCTTCTCCTGTTGACATAGGATTTTTGTCTATCTTGAGCTATCTCCATTCGTCATCGAACAAGATCAATTTTCTCGGACGTTTCTTGAATCATGCTAGGTCCAAGTAATAGTCTTTCTGTAGATTCCCGCCAATAAGTTGGTGACCTACAAGGTCATCCGTACAATGCTTCAAAGGGTGCCATGTCGATGCTATTATAGGCAAACTCTACTAAAGGAAGATGCTCTTCCCAAGACCCTCCGAATTCTAGAATACACAGCCTTAAAAGATCCTCAAGAATTCTGATCACCGTCTCCATCTGTCCATCAGTCTGAGGATGATAAGCGGTGCTCAAACACAATTATGTACCTAATGCTTCTTGCAAGCTCCTCCAAAATTTACTGGTAAAGATGGGGTCACGATCGCTTACGATGCTAGAAGGTACCCTATGAAGACGGACTATCTCACGAACATAAATTGTTGCCAACCATGATGACGTCCTCTTACTCTTGACTGGAATGAAATGAGCGCTCTTAGTCAACCTGTCCACTACTACCCAAATACTGGTGCTGCGTTTCTTTGACCTAGGCAACCCGTCTATGAAGTCTATGGAGACGCTCTCCCATTTCCACTATTGAACCTCCAAAGGATGATGTAAACCAACGGGCTTCCTTTGCTTTAACTTGCTGACAAACTAAACATTGAGAAACAAATTCTGCCACATCTTTCTTCATCCCAGCCCAAAAGAAAACCCTCTTCATGTCTATACATCTTATCACTGCCTGGATGAATAGTCATCTTAGAATGGTGGGCTTCTTCTAGGACTGCCTTCATCAAGCTTCAAGTTTGAGGAACACAAAGCCTTCCATCTCGTCGCAACCACCCCTTTTCATCTATGGAATATCTACTGAGGTGACTAGAAGTCTCCCCTTTTCTGAGCTTGTCCATGATGTCTAAAATCTATGGATCATCTCGCTGTGAAGCTCCTATCTGATCCATAAGAGTAGGTTGTATTTCCAATGATGCGAACAATTCAGGCAAAATATCGATGGAGGGTCAAAAATCAAAAGTTGATATGAACTCTAAATTCTTCCTTTCCACAAACAGAGGACTTAAGGCTATCCTCTGCCTACTTAGTGCATCGGCCAACACATTACCCTTGCTAGGGGTATAAGCGATTTCAAAATCATAAGAAGCTAGGAGTTTTCGAAAATCGGAGTCCGTATGACCCAGTTAAGGCCCATTGAAGTTTTCAGAAATTTCCATATTAAAAACAGATTTGAATTTCAAGTTCAAAGTTGGAAATTAGGGCAAACTGGCGCAGGCGGGAAAACTCCCGCCAGGACCCCCATGTCGACAGCCCTGTCGACAGAGTCCCCAGGGTGTCGACAGCCCTGTCGACAGCCCTGTCGACACAGGGTGGCCGGGAAGTTTTGCCTGGCGCACCATTTTGGGTTTTGGTCTGGTCTTGTGGCTTGGTTCTAGTGAATTCCGAAATCTGACGGACCTAAACTAACCTAGGGTTAATCCTAGGGCTAAAAACACTCTAATCTTCTATAAATAAGCCCCTAATCCTACCCTAAAACCCCATTATTCATTCTAGCAACCAAACTATGTCAAATTGAATTCTCAAATGGCCTCCACCTAAAAACCCTAGCCTCCAACCTCTTCATAAATCATTCCTATGAAGATTATGATGTTCATACAAGCATTTCTAAGTTGTATGAATGATCATTAGCTTGCATACATCATCAAGTTGCAAGTTTTATTTGCTAAGCTAGAGTTTTTGGGATATTTGTTAAGGGTATTTCTTATTGGAGCTTTGTTTTGGGTTTTTATGCTTGCATAAAGGGCTTCTCAATCTTTATTAGTAGATTTGTGTCTTCATAATATTTGTAAGCCCTCTTACCTTCATTTTAGAAACTCTAAAGTTAATATGTGATGAAAGTTGGGATTTATGAATGTTTAATAAGTTATGCATGCTTATGCGAGTTCACTATGCTATGTTATGAATGTTTAATAAGTTATGCATGCTTTTGCGAGTTCACTATGCTATGTTATGCATGTTTAATAAGTTATGCATGCTTATGCGAGTTCACTATGCTATGTTATGCATGTTTAATAAGTTATGCATACTTAGGCGAGTTCACTATGCTATGTTACACATGTTTGATAAGTTATGCATGTTTATGCAAGTTCACTATGCCATGATTTGCAAGTTTATTGAGTTATGCATGTTTATGCAAGTTCACTATGCCATGATTTGCAAGTTTAACAAGTTATGCATGTTTATGCAAGTTCACTATGCTAAGTTATGCAAGTCCAACATGTTATGCATGTTTATTATGATATGTAAGATTCATCATGTATGTTGTGCCAAGTTCCCTCTTTCTATCCCTTATGCGCTATGACGAATATGTAAGCGATAGAATGACGTTGGGGGGTTTGGGTAAAACTTAAAATACATGAAAATATAAGATTGGGAATTTACCTATTAAGTTAGGTCTACCCCTTGGGAATTTACCTATTAAGTTAGGTCTACCCAAGTATTTGTTAAACTTGTAATTATGTTTTGAAAATAAAGTGGACATGACACTTAGAAAACATAAGTGTGGCCAACTCGAGGTTGGGTTGAGTTTGTAGCGTAAACCTACCCGGAACCGACCGGCTTAACTAGTTGCTACAAACAATAGGACCCAATGTGAGAAGTTGGTCATGTGTACCTTGGACCCGAGGTTAGACCAAGTTGTGGTGTAAAGCTACCCGGACCCGCCCGGCTTAACTAGTAACCGCAACAAAGTCTAATGTGAGAGGTTAAGGCACAATTAAATTAATTAATGCCTCATGATTAGGGTTAAGTCATGGCCCACTAATACTTAACCAATTTTGGGGATACGAGGGATTAAATGGGGTTAAGTGGTGAACTGTTGGTTACACTTAACTAATTTAATCCATGATTAGTGAGGGGTTAAACCACACTTAACCCTCTTAGAAAACCCTAGCAACGTGGTCTGTTCTAGCAGTAATCCCAGTTTGGTATCATTCACAACCCTAGAGGCTAGGCTAGGGCGGGGCACGATTACTGGACTGATGTAAGCGACCAAAGCGACGGCTGAGTGGTACAGCGGTGCGGGTCCAGGCGGGCTACGGACGTGCACGTAGTCCGGTGTTGGACAAACTCGAGGCATGGGTACCAGTAGGTTTAGACTGTGCATTATTGCTTAGGTGTCTGGGGTTGACACCCGAGGGCTTGATACACCCGAAGGTGGACCCAACACAGTCTGACTACAACCATATGTGGGCCGTATGGACACCAACACTTGACGTGTTAGGTTTATAGGGAGCCGATCGACTAGACCGTTGGGCTGGACCTTGCATTAAGGTCACCTCATGCTATTGGGCCAAAGTTTGGGCTGAGGGATCAATACCTGTTATGTTAGTTTGCTAGTACACTATGGTGCAAAGCTTAACCTTCTTTATGTGATGACACCTTTATCTATTGCCAGTATGTTCATCTCAGTTTCCATCATGATGTTAACTTTATTAGTTTATAGACAGATCGTAGTAGGGCTTACCAGTCTTTTTGACTGACCTGTTTTCTTTTGCTTCTTTTCTTCCGTTTCCCCCCCAGGTTCTCAGGGAGGGAACAGTGGTGCTTAGCTTGGATCGCTTGCTTGTTCGCTGGATAGCTCATGTATGTCTGGACATTGAGCTCGCTATGGTTTATCATCTTTATTTTGGGGATAGCACTATGTATTTCAGTATTTCTGTTTATGATGTACTAGACATGTTTATTTTTGGCAGTTGACTTTATGATGTACTAGACTTGTTTTGAGATGGTTTGAGATATTCCGCTGTTTTATTCTCACTTACTCTGTTTTACATATATTTATGTTCTTGTTCTGCCTTGATATATCATTATGCATGCTTACCCAGTTATAACGCCCCCTAGAAGCTAGTGCCCCCGAAAGAGTGACCCTAGTGGAGGTGGGGTGTTACAAATTTGGTATCAGAGCATATGGTTTACAAGAAAGAACAAAAAGTTTTTAAAAGACTTTTGAAAAACTATTTTCAAAACAAGTATAAAGTATTTTCCAAAGGAAAGTCTAGTATTTAAAAAAAAAGGCTATTCCCCAAAAAAAAAAAAAGCCATTAGCGTTATCCTTCGTTCCCTTGACCTAATCTTATCTTATCCTTCGTTTCAGTATGGCTGAGGATCTTGCCATCCCGGATGGAGTAAACGTACCACTCTGGTATAGGAGACTTCTAGAAGCTAGGGCGGCAGCTGGCCCCGCAAACCCTACTCCCACTCCTCCCCCTGTAGTTGAGAATCCTCCCCCTAATGTCCCTCCTCCGGTGGTTCCTGTTCCCCCTCCTCCAGTAGTTAATGTTCCTCCTCCTCCAGTTGCTGAGGCTCCTCTTCCTCCTCCTCCCCCTCAGCATCCTCAGGTTGAGTTCACGAAGGTTTGTAAAGACTTCAAGGCGATGGGAGGCAAGAATTTCCTAGGCACGGAATCTTTTTTTGAAGCAAGGAATTGGCTGAAAGACACTGAGGACTTGTTTGCTATCTTTCGGATTGATGACGAAAGGAAGATCTTATTGACAGTGTGGCTTTTGAAGGACGAAGCAGCCTATTGGTGGGAAGTCACCAATGGGACTAGGCCCGTCGAGACTTGGGCCGATTTGAGGGCTAGATTTGTGGCCAAGTTTCTATCTTCTGCTGAGGCGAATTTACAGATGGAGAAGTTCATTGCATTAAAGCAAGGTGATATGTCTGTCAAGGAGTATGTGAACAAGTTTAATCAGCTGGCCCGTTTTGGTTTGGATATGGTGAACACTCCTGAGAAGAAGGCTCTTCGATTCGCTAGAGGGTTGAATGAGCCGCTGCAGGGTTTGGCGATGTCACATATTCCGCATGGGGCTACTTTTGAGAGTTTGGTCGATATGGCTCTACTTCAGGGAGATGGAAAGAAGGAGGTCAAGTCGAGTGATACTCAAGCAAAGAAGGCTGATTCTCAAGGTAAAGGCAATCAGGGTGGGCAAAGCAGTCAAGGGAATCAGAGCAAGAACAAGAAGGGGAACAACAACAAAGGCAAGGGAAAGTGCAATTACTGTGGTGTGCCTAGACACTTTGCTAAGGATTGTAGGAAGAAGAAAAGGAAGCTTAGTGGTGGATGTTTTTCCTGTGGTGAGACTGGACACTTCAGCAAGGAATGCCCGAAGAAGAAAGGACAAGCTGGACCTTCAGGAGGGCAAGTTCATGCTCTCAATACCGCCCCAGTTCCCGATCGAGGTAGTGTTTCTGTTGAGAACCTTGTTTATGTTTCTGATCTTCCAGTTCGTACCTTGTTTGATTCTGGTGCATCACATAGCTTTATTTCATCTGATCTTGTTGATAGTTTGCACCTTAGTACTAGCTTAGTGGATGATCCCGTTTGTGTTTCGAATCCCATTGGGGGTTCTGCTTATCTATCTATGATATGTGAGGATCTAAGGATCTCTATACTCAGTGTAGAGTTCTTGTGTAGTGCGTATGTTCTTGGTTTCAGGGGATACGGATTGATATTGGGCATGGATTGGCTGTCCAGATATGGAGCCATTCTTGATTGTGAGCATAGGGTTGTGAGGCTTGTGACTCGCCTTGGCAACACCTTAGAGATTTCATGCAATCCGAAGGATCCCGTCATGTTGTGCTATCTTGAATCTCTCGACTCGTCAGAGGAAGCCCTTCAGTCTGTAAGGGTGGTCCGAGATTATCCAGATGTTTTTGAAGAAGTTAAGGGGTTGCCCCCTAAACGAGAGATTGATTTTCGCATTTGTCTGGTGGATAATACTAAGCCTGTTTCTTTGCCCGTTCGGCACATGGCTCCGCGTGAGAGACGGGAGCTCAGCAAGCAAGTAAAGGAGTTACTTGAGAAGAACTTCATCAGACGAATTATATCCGAATGGGGAGCGCCTGTGGTGTTTGCTACTAAGGCAGATGGTTCTCTTCGACTCTGTGTGGACTATAGAGAGTTGAATAAGCTGACTAAGAAGAACAGACACCCATTACCCAGGATTGATGATCTTTTTGACCAGCTTGTCGGTGCTTCTGTTTTCTCTCAGCTTGATCTTGCTACTGGATTTCATCAGCTCAGAGTGGCTGAAGATAGTATAGACAAGACTGCATTCAGAACTCCAGATGGATTCTTTGAATGGCTTGTTATGCCGTTCGGTTTAACGAATGCACCCGCGTATTTCGTGGACTTGATGAGTAGGGTGTTTCGAGAGTTCTTGAACAAGTTTGTCGTGGTCTTTGTGGATGATATTCTGATCTTCTCTAAGGATGAAGAAGAGCACGCGAGGCATCTTGTAGAGGTGATGGATACGCTTAGAGCGCATCAGTTAAAGGCCAAGTTCTCCAAGTGTCACTTTTGGAGAAGGGAAGTTAGATTCCTTGGGCATATCGTATCCAAGCAAGGCTTAGCGGTGGATCCCGCTAAGGTGGTTGCAGTTCAGGATTGGAAGACTCCAAGGAATGCAACCGAGGTGAGAAGTTTTCTAGGTCTTGCGGGTTTTTACCGGAAGTTCATCAAGGACTTCGCGAAGATATCCGCTCCTCTTACTAAGCTGACGAAGAAGAACTTAGTTTTTGCTTGGGATATGGACTGTGAGCTTGCTTTTCAGAGACTCAAGAGAGCCCTTACCTCAACACCAGTTCTAGCTTTACCCGATGGTGGTAAGATGTTTACCGTGTACACTGATGCTTGTGGCACGGGATTGGGCGCCGTTCTGATGCAAGAAGGCAGGGTTATATGTTTTGGTGGTAGGCAACTTAAGGTGCATGAGAAGAAATATCCCACTCATGATCTAGAGCTGGCAGCGATTGTATATGCACTCAAGGCTTGGCGTCATTATCTTCTGGGAGAGAGGTTTGAGCTGTATACTGATCATAAGTCTTTGAAGTATCTCTTTTCGCAGAAGGATCTGAACTTGAGGCAGCAAAGGTGGATGGAATTCTTGGCGTCCTACGATTTTGATATAGCCTATACCCCTGGCAAGGGGAATGTTGTAGCGGATGCGTTGAGTAGAAAAAGGTTGACACTAAGTCCTCTATTTGTTGAGATGAAGAATTTAGAGTTCTTGGCAACCTTTGATTTCTCTTTGGCGGTTGAGTCGATGACCGGTTCTTTAGCATCTCTTGAGCTCAGGCCCACCCTTCTGGATCAAGTTGGGGCTTCGCAGAAGGAAGACCCTCAGATAATTGAGATCATGGATAAGCTGATTCGAGGGGAGACATCTAGTCACCTTGCTCGATATTCAATAGATGATAAGGGTTGGCTGAGGAGAGACGGAAGGCTTTGTGTTCCGATGGTAGAAGATTTAGTAAGAAAAGTTCTGGAAGAAGCACATCGCTCTAAATTGACTATACATCCAGGCGGGGATAAGATGTACCAAGATATGAGGCGTATTTTCTTTTGGCCTGGGATGAAGAAGGATGTGGCAGAGTTTGTTTCTAGATGTATTATTTGCCAGCAAGTTAAAGCCGAGTCGAAGAAGCCCGGTGGGCTATTGCATCCTCTAGAGGTCCCGCTATGGAAGTGGGAGAGTATTTCTATGGACTTTATTGATGGGCTTCCAAGGTCAAGGAAAGGGAATACGAGCATTTGGGTCATTGTAGATAGGCTTACGAAGAGTGCTCATTTCATTCCGGTAAAGAGCAAAAGGACCGCATCTGGACTAGCATCAGTATATCTTCGTGAGATAGTACGACTACATGGAGTCCCTTCCAGCATAGTCAGTGACCGAGACCCCATCTTTACTAGTCAATTCTGGAACAGTTTGCAGGAAGCTATGGGCACGAGGTTGAACCTGAGTACGGCTTATCACCCACAAACGGACGGTCAGACAGAAAGGGTGAATAGGGTACTTGAGGACTTGTTGAGGCTTTGCATTCTGGATTTTGGTGGTACTTGGGAAGACCATCTTCCTCTTGTGGAATTTGCTTATAATAACAGTTATCAGGCGAGCATTGGGATTGCACCATTTGAGGCTTTATATGGGAGACCGTGCAAGTCACCTACATGTTGGTGGGAGACTACAGATAAGCTCATACTTGGACCTGACATGATTAGAGATACATCCGAGAAGGTCGAGTTGATTAGAAGACGGATGAAGGCGGCCCAAGACAGACAGAAATCTTATGCTGATAGGCGAAGGACTGATTTGGAGTTCGATGTTGGGGATATGGTTTTCGTGAAGGTCTCTCCTCTGCGGAATGTGGTTCGGTTTGGAGCAGTAGGAAAGTTAGCACCAAGGTTTGTTGGACCGTTTCCAGTTGTAGAGAGGATCGGGCAGATGGCCTATAGAGTGGAATTGCCCGAGAAGCTAGCTGGAGTGCATAATGTTTTTCATGTTTCGCATCTCCGGAAGTGTTTGCATAAGTCAGCAGAGGTAGTTGAGCCAAGTGTTCTAGAAGACGTGGAAGTAGAGAAAGAAGCTACCTTGAGAAGAGCTCCGATTCGTATCTTGGGGACAGAGATTAAGAAGCTAAGGAATCGTGAGGTCAAGTTGGTGAAGGTTCAATGGGGTGAAGCCGAGGAAGACGCAACTTGGGAAACTGAAGAGAAGATGCGTAGGCTTTATCCATTCCTTTTTGAGGGTACACTCTCAATCTCTTTATCTTTCCATGTCTATCTAGTTTATCTAGTTCATCGTGTCTATCTTATCATGAGAACCTTAGGTAGAATCCTTTGGATGAAACATGTGCTTGAGACATGTTATGTTTGATGGTTGCAAGTGGTTGCAAGTGTTTGTAAGTGGTTACTCGTAGATGCATGATACACATTAGGCACTAGATCGGCTCACACACTCCTCATATTGCATGTGCATGAGTGTTTATGCTTATTCTTGGATGAAATTTGTATGCTATCACGTGGATGTTGCATATGGGTGTATGATTGAGCACACATGTAGATATTATACATTATGTTAGGGATTTGCATACATATGGATACATTTCACTAACATATTTTGCATTGATCTTTGCATTAGATAAGTACATATACACACACTTTTGCATATGTTCATGCAGCATTTAGAATCTTTTAAGGACAATGGTTGTTCGTGGATGATGTTTTGAGTAGATGGATGATTGGATGGTAGGATACGTTCTTCCTAACTTGAAGATTTCGGGGATGAAATCCTTTAAGGAGGGGAGAATGTAACAACCCGTATTTTCAATAACATGTTATAACATAAATCGGGGCAGAATTTAATTCTAAAATCTGAATCAAGGGAAACGGGCTATGCCATTGCGTTCGTCTCGGAAAAATACGCGAAATAGAGTCCGAGTTTTCGAAAATCGGAGTCCGTATGACCCAGTTAAGGCCCATTGAAGTTTTCAGAAATTTCCATATTAAAAACAGATTTGAATTTCAAGTTCAAAGTTGGAAATTAGGGCAAACTGGCGCAGGCGGGAAAACTCCCGCCAGGACCCCCATGTCGACAGGCATGTCGACAGGGTCCCCAGGGTGTCGACAGCCCTGTCGACAGCCCTGTCGACACAGGGTGGCCGGGCAGTTTTGCCTGGCGCACCATTTTGGGTTTTGGTCTGGTCTTGTGGCTTGGTTCTAGAGAATTCCGAAATCTGACGGACCTAAACTAACCTAGGGTTAATCCTAGGGCTAAAAACACTCTAATCTTCTATAAATAAGCCCCTAATCCTACCCTAAAACCCCATTATTCATTCTAGCAACCAAACTATGTCAAATTGAATTCTCAAATGGCCTCCACCTAAAAACCCTAGCCTCCAACCTCTTCATAAATCATTCCTATGAAGATTATGATGTTCATACAAGCATTTCTAAGTTGTATGAATGATCATTAGCTTGCATACATCATCAAGTTGCAAGTTTTATTTGCTAAGCTAGAGTTTTTGGGATTTTTGTTAAGGGTATTTCTTATTGGAGCTTTGTTTTGGGTTTTTATGCTTACATAAAGGGCTTCTCAATCTTATTAGTAGATTTGTGTCTTCATAATATTTGTAAGCCCTCTTACCTTCATTTTAGAAACTCTAAAGTTAATATGTGATGAAAGTTGGGATTTATGAATGTTTAATAAGTTATGCATGCTTATGCGAGTTCACTATGCTATGTTATGAATGTTTAATAAGTTATGCATGCTTATGCGAGTTCACTATGCTATGTTATGCATGTTTAATAAGTTATGCATACTTAGGCGAGTTCACTATGCTATGTTACACATGTTTGATAAGTTATGCATGTTTATGCAAGTTCACTATGCCATGATTTGCAAGTTTATTGAGTTATGCATGTTTATGCAAGTTCACTATGCCATGATTTGCAAGTTTAACAAGTTATGCATGTTTATGCAAGTTCACTATGCTAAGTTATGCAAGTCCAACATGTTATGCATGTTTATTATGATATGTAAGATTCATCATGTATGTTGTGCCAAGTTCCCTCTTTCTATCCCTTATGCGCTATGACGAATATGTAAGCGATAGAATGACGTTGGGGGGTTTGGGTAAAACTTAAAATACATGAAAATATAAGATTGGGAATTTACCTATTAAGTTAGGTCTACCCCTTGGGAATTTACCTATTAAGTTAGGTCTACCCAAGTATTTGTTAAACTTGTAATTATGTTTTGAAAATAAAGTGGACATGACACTTAGAAAACATAAGTGTGGCCAACTCGAGGTTGGGTTGAGTTTGTAGCGTAAACCTACCCGGAACCGACCGGCTTAACTAGTTGCTACAAACAATAGGACCCAATGTGAGAAGTTGGTCATGTGTACCTTGGACCCGAGGTTAGACCAAGTTGTGGTGTAAAGCTACCCGGACCCGCCGGCTTAACTAGTAACCGCAACAAAGTCTAATGTGAGAGGTTAAGGCACAATTAAATTAATTAATGCCTCATGATTAGGGTTAAGTCATGGCCCACTAATACTTAACCAATTTTGGGGATACGAGGGATTAAATGGGGTTAAGTGGTGAACTGTTGGTTACACTTAACTAATTTAATCCATGATTAGTGAGGGGTTAAACCACACTTAACCCTCTTAGAAAACCCTAGCAACGTGGTCTGTTCTAGCAGTAATCCCAGTTTGGTATCATTCACAACCCTAGAGGCTAGGCTAGGGCGGGGCACGATTACTGGACTGATGTAAGCGACCAAAGCGACGGCTGAGTGGTACAGCGGTGCGGGTCCAGGCGGGCTACGGACGTGCACGTAGTCCGGTGTTGGACAAACTCGAGGCACGGGTACCAGTAGGTTTAGACTGTGCATTATTGCTTAGGTGTCTGGGGTTGACACCCGAGGGCTTGATACACCCGAAGGTGGACCCAGCACAGTCTGACTACAACCATATGTGGGCCGTCTGGACACCAACACTTGACGTGTTAGGTTTATAGGGAGCCGATCGACTAGACCGTTGGGCTGGACCTTGCATTAAGGTCACCTCATGCTATTGGGCCAAAGTTTGGGCTGAGGGATCAATACTTGTTATGTTAGTTTGCTAGTACACTATTGTGCAAAGCTTAACCTTCTTTATGTGATGACACCTTTATCTATTGCCAGTATGTTCATCTCAGTTTCCATCATGATGTTAACTTTATTAGTTTATAGACTGATCGTAGTAGGGCTTACCAGTCTTTTTGACTGACCTGTTTTCTTTCGCTTCTTTTCTTCCGTTCCCCCCCCCCCCAGGTTCTCAGGGAGGGAACAGTGGTGCTTAGCTTGGATCGCTTGCTTGTTCGCTGGATAGCTCATGTATGTCTGGACATTGAGCTCGCTATGGTTTATCATCTTTATTTTGGGGATAGCACTATGTATTTCAGTATTTCTGTTTATGATGTACTAGACATGTTTATTTTTGGCAGTTGACTTTATGATGTACTAGACTTGTTTTGAGATGGTTTGAGATATTCCGCTGTTTTATTCTCACTTACTCTGTTTTACATATATTTATGTTCTTGTTCTGCCTTGATATATCATTATGCATGCTTACCCAGTTATAACGCCCCCAAGAAGCTAGTGCCCCGAAAGAGTGACCCTAGCGGAGGTGGGGTGTTACAGTTGTTGCCTTAAATTTAGATCCTTTTGCAAGAACAAGTACTTAAGAAACTTATGATCGGTGTATAAATCGAACTTCTCTCCAAGTAAATAATGACGCCACATCTTAAGCGCGAATACTATAGCCACTAACTCTAAATCATGGGTGGGGTAGTTCTTCTCATGAACTCTCAACTGTCTACCCCCATAATGCACTACTTTTCCTTCTTGTATTAGAATCCCATCAAGCCATGTACCACATGCATCATTGTAAACCGTAAACACTTTGTTCCCATCGGGAAAAGTTAAGACTGAGGTTGTTGTCAGATCCCTCTTTAAATATTGGAAAGCAACATCACAATCTATATCCCATGAAAATGCCAAGTTCTTCTTTGTCAGCATGGTGAGAGAGGCTGATATCTTGGCGAAGTCCCTAATGAACTTCCTATAATAACCTGCCAATCCAAGAATGCTTCTCACCTCGTTTGCATTTTTTGGAATTTGCCAATCTTACGCTGCCACTACCTTTGCGGGATCTACATCTATCTCTTCTTTGGAGACTACATGCCCTAAGAATCTCACCTCTTTTCTCCAAAAATGGCATTTGGAGAACTTTGCCTTAGGCTGATGCGCACAGAGAGTTTTCAAAACCACTCTCAAATGTTGGGCATGCTCTTCTTCGCTTTTGGAGAAGATCAAGATATCATCAACAAAAACTACGAAAATTTTATTTAGAAACTCCCGAAACACCCTGCTTATTAGATCGACAAAATAGGCGGGCACATTTGTCAACCCAAAAGGCATAACTAGCCATTCAAAGAAACCATCCGGAGTCCTAAAAGCAGTCTTGTCTATCTGTCCTCGGCCACCCTCAACTGATGAAAACCCGTGGCCAAGTCTAACTAAGAGAATACCGAGGCACCAACAAGCTGGTCAAACAAGTCGTCTATCCTCAGAAGTGGGTGCCTATTCTTCTTCGTGAGTTTGTTCAACTCTCTGTAGTCCACACACAAACGAAGCGAACCATCCGCCTTAATTGCGAATACAACTGGAGCACCCCATTCAGATATGTTTCGTCTGATAAATCCTTTCTCAATTCCCCTACTTGCTTACTCAACTCCCTCCTTTCCCTCGGAGCCATATGATACACTTGTAATGCAACTGGCATTGTATTGTCCACTAGATAAATACAAAAATTGATCTCGCGCCTCGGAGGTAAACCACGTACCTCATCAAAAACAACAAAATAATCTCGGACTACTGGAACAGATTGCAAATCATCTATGGATGCATCAAGAGACTCTAGGAAGCTAAGCATAACAGACCCTTGGGGGTCGCAAGAAATCTCAAGAGTCCTCCCATGGCAAGTCAGAAGTCTAATGACCCTCCTTTCACAATCTAGAATGGCACCATACATGGTCAGCCAATCCATCCCTACAATCAACCCATAGCCCATGAACCTGAGCATATATGCGCCAATTCAAATTCGGTGCCTAACACAGATATTTTCAAACTCAGACAAATCATAGATAAATGAGACGAACCACCAATGGGGTTTGAGACAACTACGGGACCCCCTACCATAATATATTTAAGTGTAGAGATTCAACCACATAACTAGATATAAATGAGTTTGAAGCGCCAGAATCAAAAAGTGTTCTAATAGGATGATTTGAAAGAGAAATTAAACCTTCTACAGAAATTTTTATATCTCTGTCAGGAGCACTGATCGCGAGAGCATGCACCTGCCCTCCAGAAGTTCTTGCCCTCTAACCTTGTCCCTGTTTCTTCGGGCACTCCCTAGAAAAGTGTCCGACCTCTCGGCAATTGAAGCAAGAATTCTTCTTTCTTTTGCAATCCTTCACCAAGTGCCCCTCTCGTCCACAACTGTGACAATTTGTCTTATTCTTTTCCTTGTCATTCTTTCCACCCTTCTTCTGTTGTTGTTGTTGTTGTCCTTTCTTGGGCCATATCTTCTTGGTGGTTTTCTCAGCTTTGACCTCTTTCTTTTCTCCCTTCTCTTCCTCAAGCATCAAGGCCATATCAACAAGCCTTTCAAAGGTTACTGCCATTGGAATATGGGATATAGCTATCCCATAAATGGGTTCATTTAGCCCTTTAGCAAACTGCAAACCTTTCTTATGCGGAGTATCTACCAATTCCAGTCCAAATCTTGCTAGCTGGTAGAATTTGTTCACATACTCTTTAACAGTCAAGTTTCCTTTTTTGAGTGCTACGAACCTCTCCATCTGCATGCTCTTCTCAGCTTGGGAAAGAAATTTCATCTCAAACTTCTATCTAAAGTCATCCCAAGTTTCCACCGGATGGCCTGCTTGGGTTACCTCCCACCAAAATGAAGCTTCATCCTTCAGTAGCCAAGCAACTAACTAAATCTTCCTTCGATCTTCTACTTCAAAGATTACAAACAAGTCCTCGGTCTCCTTGAGCCAGTTCCTTGTCTCCACAAATGTTTTGGTTCCATGGAATGGCTTCCCTCCCATAGCATGGAAATCTTTGCAGATCTTAGAGAAGTTGTCTGCATGCGGAGGAGGAGGAGGAGGAACAACGGGTGTTGCTGGGGGAGGAACGTTTCCTTGGCCTTCGATAGGCATCGTTGCCTCCAGATACCTATGGAACCATCTTGGTATCATAACGCCCTACGGGATATTGGGTTCCCCGGACATGCTGAAAAATAAAAGGAAAGGGATTCAGATAAGGGATAGAAAGACATTACTTATGGATCTTTGGGGAATGTTTTTCAAAACAGACTTTTCTTTTTGAAAATGCTTTCTTTTAAAACCTTCTTGAAAATAGTTTTCAATTTTTTTTATCTAATCTGGTAACCTTCAGCTCTGATACCAAGTGTGACACCCCACGTTCGTTAATGTCACTCACTAATGGAATGCATTAAGTTCCGTGAAGCGTTATATGTAAACAGACACAGAATATTACAAGACAAATTTAAATAAGATAGCAGCAGAATTTCAAATTTTTATTTCAAACATAAATCATCACATCGTGGTTCAAAATAACATAAGTGACAAAAACCATTACAATAATAAAACTTCTGCCTTGTACCATCAGAGTACATAAGTATATAAAAACATAATTCCACAAACAAAAGAGCTAAGCCATAGCAGAGAGAAAAACTTGAGCTATACATCAAAAACAACTCCTACAAGATGATAACCATGTCTTGACTAAGACTTAGAATTCCCTCCCTATGAACCTGGAGGGGGGAAGGGACAGAAGAAAGAAGAGGAAACAAAAAGGGTCAGACATGAAGTCTGGCGAGTCCAGTTACTTTTAGTAAGAAAAAAATAAAAGTAGCATGAGAGGCTTATAAAGTGGATAAGAGAGAGAAAACTACATAAAGGAAGGTATGAAAAGGCAAACAGGATAGGATGAATACACTTTCCTAACGGTTACTCTACACTAATACTAGTGAATCAAGAATGGGATGATCCCTTCCACTATAAGATGGTAGACTTAGGCATACATCCAAATGTACCCTAACTACTACCATAATCGATCGGCTCCCTAATCCTCGTAGATAATCTGTGTCGGCCCCGCTATAGGATGTATCACGTTCTAAAGTGGCAACCCTCCGCTGATATGCACAGCCCCATATCTACAAGTGTTATGGTTTTCTTATCCCCTTCTGCTCGGCTAATGCACGCATATGGCCCGGTCGGTTTGCGTCGCCCACACCGTCCTCCATGTTTGGATCTCTTACAATCAGTTCAGTAAGCGTGCCCCTTCTCTAACCTAGTTCGGAGTATTCTATTCGATACCTACTCCAGGATACTGACTGAAACGGGTCACACACAATATGATACAAGCTCTTCCCCTTGTCTTGTATCCCCCACTAGGTTTTCCACAGGTAATATTTACCCTAAAAGGTGTCTTACTTATATAACCCAAATATTTCTATCAGTTATGCTTACCTGTAGGTGTCTTTAATACATAACCCCCAATCAGTTAAGTCTTGTAGGCCTATATCAAATATTACCTAACCAACTCAGATATACTAACTTAACCCTTCCTTTGTTCAACCAATTTTACTTAACCCCTATTTATATTCACACAATCCCTATGGATTCAACTAGGTTAAGTATTTAAATTCATTACCATGTCCATTTACGGTTTATATTGGGCTAGACCTTCCACATTAGGCCTAAGGCTTGTGGATGCTAGATATGTCGGTCGGGTCCGGGCAGACTTATTCCACAAATTGGGCCTAACCTCGTGTCTTAGCCCGTTTCGTATTTGCACACTTAGACTTCTCACATTAGGTTCCACATTAGTGGTTGCTGGATATGCCAGTCAGGTCCGGGCAGACTTCCACCACTAATGCAACCTAACCTCGTGTCATAAGTGCAATTACAATTTCTAGTTATAATCCTAGGCATTTCATTCTTATCCAATTTTACCTAAGTCATTATAGGTTATAGGTTATAGGTTTCATGCCCCTTTTTCTCTAATTATGTTCATAGTGAATTATATGTCCATATTCATATTCATTAACCAAGTTATGCCAATTCTAATATTTTCTCCCGTTCCCTAACTATCGCATTCACATAATTTTGGCGGCATGCCTTAGGCTAGTAAGTAGCCTAGTAATGATCAATAAAAAAGGGAAAGATGATAGGAAGATGCCAATAGTGATTATTCTAACATAACTGGCATAAACATATACTAGGTGATAAGGTGAACACATAAGCATAGATCCAATGAAATGGTGACATTTAACTTGTTTTATTATAGCAAAGATGTTAAGTTAAGCATGACAAGATCTAAATGTTAATTAAGATGTCCAACAGCTTCAGATCTAATATGATAAGCATAAGGATATCTAAATAATAGGCTAGATCTGATTAATAATTTAGATGTCCACATAATTCAGGTCTAATAGTTAAAAGTAGATCTGACACAAATAAAATTTTAGATCCACATCATAGGATGTCACAGAAGTTACAACAGATCCGCCTAGATAGAGATTTAGATCCAAGCTATAACCAGTTCAGAATGTCATATGTTCACAACTTACAATTGATCTAGTATAATTTAGTCATAGGAACAAATCTAAGCTATATTCATATCAGGTTTACTTTTAAATATTTAAATCTAAAAGCAATTAAGAACGCACAGTGTTTGGATTAGAAAAATAGAACTAGAAAAGAAGCATATTAAGATGCAGATCTACGCTTGAATCTCTAATTGGTTTTCTTTAGTTGATTGTTGTAGAAGATAATTCGGTTCAGTTCAATCACTAGCAGAGTTTAGCCTCCATGGATTCTCAATGAAAAAAATAGAGAAGTGGACCTTTATATGTAGTTTCCAACCTCTATAAAATCGAATGCCACCTCAGCCCTAGGGGGGTCGACCCCACCTTTACGGGGTCGACCACCCCTTAAGGGGTCGACACCCTTGGGGCGGGAACTTTGCCGCCATTTTTTTTTTGAATTTTGAGCTGAAATCTGATTTTCTGGACCCTTCATATATATAACTATCTTACGCGTGTACAAACTTCAAACCTTCATAACTTCTTCATACGGTGTCTGTTTTACGCAAACCAAATGTCTATCTTGACCAGAATTTCAAGACAAACGCAATGGCTTAGTCTGTTTCCCTTAATTAAATTAACTATTATTTAATTTATCCTCTTCTTGTTTTGCTAAAATTACGGTGTGTTATAGATCAGGCGTTTCATAGGCAGGGCATTTTTATAATGGACCAGTCAGAAAAGTGACATCGTTTCTAAAACGTTATGGATGGAAATTGAAGTGTTGTGATATGTTTTTCATAGCGAAAAGGCTGAGATGCTATGGGTTGAATATCGACCAAATGGCTTAAGTTTTTGGGTCAACGATGATCATTGCTTCAAAGTAAATTCAAGGACGAATGTTCAAATTGTTGTGATGTGTTCATTGATCAGTGTAAAGCAATGAATGTGAAGACGACTCAAGGGTGTTTTGAGTTCGTGGTGAATGGTTGCTCAAGGGGGACTTGAGCTGGTGAATGGTCATTACGGTTGATGGCTAAAGATGCGAAGGCTAATTGATTACCATTGATGTAGGTTCTAGCAGACTCAAAGCAGAGTTACTTTGGGTAGTCGTGAAGGGTCTCATATCTTGGGCAGTCGCGAAGGGCCTTGTTGTCGATATTGGAAAGGCAAACATACGAGTCATGAAGCTGTATGGATTTTTTTCCAGAACCGTGGTTTACAATTATCCCTAGACATATGGTAGGTGGCCGTCATACGATTAACAATGGTTTCGAAGCAGGAAAGGTAGTGATAGCCAAGGTCATGAGTGTGATTTTTGCTTTGCTTGTACCATCTCACGTAAGTTGTCTGAAGTTGAAGGAGATGTTTCTTGGGTGCTTGTCTGATATTGTTTTAGGCCTCTAGGCTTGTGCTTGAGGGATGTTGATCTTGATTAGGATAGTTTACGTGAGATATAACTAGTTGCTATAATTGTTGTTGGATGTTAGTTGTTCTTCTATTGTCTGGTTACTCCTGGTTATCATAATTGAGCTATTGTTTCTTGATTGCTGGATTATAAAGGCTATCACTGTCAGATGTGGGGAAGACATGTTTGGATTTTTCTTTGGTGTTTGGTAGATTGGTTTGTTAGTCTACCTATTCTCATATACTTTGTTGATGATGTTAGATAGTTGTTTTATTGCTAACCAAGACCGTTGTTTGACTCAAGGTGTTATGTTTCCTCTTATTACGTTAGGCTGCTCATCCATGATGTTACAGATGGGGAGACTAGGTGGCAGGTGCCAGGTGATTAATGAGGACGATGCTGCTTTGCGGTGTCTAGCAGGAGGCTGTCGTATTATCTTGCTATTATATAGTATCTTAGTTTCCTCTATTTGAGAGCATTTGTAGTGAGGCGTCTTGTAGAAACTTTGATGTTATAAACCGTTGATGTTTGGATGATCTTTCATGATGTTGTGAAATTTTGATATATGATGCTTCAATATTTCTGCCTATTGTATATGTTCTATTATACTTTATTCTTTTAATGTGAGTTATACGACAGGATTCGTTTGTGTTTACCTACTTTGATTATCATCTATACAAGTTTGGTAGACCTTTCAATGCATTATTCCTCTTGTTTAGTGCAGGGGTTATGGGAGGTCGTCACATTATCCAGAGGTAGATATATATGCAATGCTCAAAGGGTGTAACATGGATCCTAATGAGGTGGTTCATCGTCATCTTCATCAAAACAAATTTCATGAAGTGAAGAGCAAACCTAAATGAAAAAAAAAGACAACGAACATCACTATGTACAAAACTCGATCGAAGTGGTTTTTGAGGAGGAAGGATAAGTTCCTAACAACATACTTATAATGATTATGGATCTAGCTATAACAAATCCACTTTAAAGAAATAAAAAGGACATATGCATTATAATGGATTCCAAGCCATAGTGACTATGAAGCTGCTTTTACAAAAAAATACAGTCAGACCAAACTATAGCTAATGATGATCTGCCTTTGCCTGCATAGTCGGACCCAACTTTCGAACACATCGGAAGTCGTGCCATTAATAAGAATAAGAATAGATAGAAGATAAAATACAGAAACATCAAAATCTCACAGCTGAATATTTACAAAAGATGATACTTTATAACATTACACAGCGGAATATATTACATCAGAGCATCATATATCTAGTGATACAAGCCATCCATAGTACATCTTTAATTATCATATCATTAATGACTAACTTGCAGACTTAATTATACAGTAGTCAGGATAAGTAGATCAGCACACAGGAAATTCCATTCCAGCTTCACAAGTTTTATCCAATCCTGATTCACTTGTCTATTCATAACAAGTGTTAGGAATACCCAAGAGTTTAAGGGAAACACAGAAAAATAAACTCTGGGTCAGTCAGGGGACTGGTATGAGTAAACAGTTATAAAACAAATAAAATATCTCATAAGACCACGCCGTAAATATGGAACGGGTTTTTACCTTATGAGATCAAAACACTTTGTATACTTGAAATTATATATTATTATAGTATCTAGGTTTTCCACAAATAATTATGAATCTAGAAGAATGCTTGCATCTCACATTCTCCTATATAGTATACAAATAAAAACCGCTTGGCGCATATGGAAATTGGATTTCCAACTATGACAAGGTATGGGACTACCTTTTGATGATGTATCTCTAGAGGCAAATACACCTGGGCTCAAATACAACGTCTTGCAACCCGGCCCACACATGACTCACCACTCATTTCGCTTGAGTGTATCGAATGTATATCACCAACAGTTGGGCTCAAACCATCGTTTCCCGAAAAGGGACAACATCGAAATAGATTAAAGAAGTAAAAGGAATTTCTCTAGATAGGTGATTATACACCCTAATGGTGGCAACCCACATAGCCATGCTGCCTGCCCGATTTTTGTCATTTCCTGGGTGTGAGGCTTGAGGCTGGAGTTACCTTTTCATCATCAGTGTTTATTTTCTTTGAATGCCACATCGTCCTATCTGTCAGAAATACTCATTTGATTGCCCAAATATATTACAGGAAATAAAGCTAAGAGAAACGAATTTCTCCGCCACCAACGTAATATACTTACATAAATTCGATATGTAGAATCTAACTGATATACGTTGTCAGACACTCGCCTATTCGGTTTTTTCCTGGGACTGAACAGACCGAAGATATTACTTTACAATCTTCTTGCCCATCGTCGTCTTCTGTTTGAAAATCTCTGACGCGCTGTGTATAATCAAATCAAAGTGGAATGTTAGTTTCGGTCTCTTTGAAATGATTAACTAAATTATTTTCTTTAAAATATTAATCTAACATGATTAAAATCTAATTTACATATATAATTTTAGGCAAACTACACAGTATATGATCATCTTGCCTATATCTGGGTAATTTTGATCATTTCTTCAAAATGGACAATTTCAGTGTTTGCGTTGCACACAGTATTTTATTCAGTTTTGACCATCATTTAGAAATGAACAGATAAAGCGTGTGCGTTGCACACGGTATTTTGCTTCGTTTATCATCGATATCTATACGATGTTTAATTCTTCCGTTATTCTTGTAATTTATTTTCTTACCTCTAATTAAACATAATTAATTTAAATTAATAATTTAAATTAATTATTTCCTTATTATTTATATTTTCAAACTTGTCGAACTTCTACAGTCGAGCCTCTGCACTCTTGATCTTCTTGCTGCTGTCTTCTTTCCTCTTGCCTACGATATTAAAATAAAAATTCTTTTTTTATTTATTTACTTCTTCTTTATTTTATTTTATTTTTATTTCCATTTTTTAAATTGGTTTTAATAAAACCTCGGTTCTAGACTTCCTTGCCAAAGTACCGAATTTGTGAAGTGCCATAGTACCGGATTTGTGAAGTGCCAAAGTACCGGATTTTCGAAAGTGTTGATTACCGGTTTTCTAAAGTGCCAAGTACTGCTTTTCTGAGTGTCAAGTACCGGTTTAGCAAAATGCCAAGTACCGCTTCACCCATACCACGTTCTTCCAACATTTCGGTGGACAGTGCCCCCTTTTTAATACTCCACCAATGTACGCCTTTCAATCGCCCGAGGCGAGCCCTTCGTTGCTGATGAATTTAATACTCGGACCTTCGCATCCTTAAGCAAGAAAATTCGCTTCAGTATAGAGCTATCTAAGCTTTGCTTTCATGTTTACAGTTTGCATTTGTTGTTTTTTTTTATTTTATTTTATTTAGTCCATACTTTTTGTTTTATTACTTTACTTTTTTTTCCTTTCCTTTAATCTTTACATCTGTTTTCTCTGACTTTGTAATTGTACCAGACTTCACAATCCCACTTCGTTTTGGTTTCCCTATCAAAAACGAACTGCACCCATTGTTTGAAAAACAATACGCCCAGCCCCAGCGCCTTGCTCCAAACGTTGATCAGCCTAATACCCTCAACCCATCTTCTACCCCTTTTCTTTGCGTCATTGTGACGACCCCAAAACCCGTACTGATGGTGTCAAGGGTAATCTTTGGAATATAACACATAAACAGATAATATCAGAACAGAATTAAAATAAATACACCAGATAATGAACAAATAATACACTGGATAAACGAAATCATCAGAGTTACACAGTATACAGGATCATACTTAGTACAAATACAGTTCAGCTATACATAAATGTCAACAGCGGAAAACAAACATAATATGTACAATAGGGGATGAACAACATAAAGAGAGAAATGATAGAATCCATCTTCAGCTCTAGCTATCCAGAAAAAGCCTGCTAATAACCTGAATACAAGGCTGCCCGTGTAGAAAAAGGGGCACCCGAGTTTGAAAGTGAAACAAACTACGAGTCAGTCATGGGACTGGTATGAGAAATCTACTTAACACATTTAAAATATGGCGAATCACAGGACCACGCTACTTTCGCGGAACGGGTTTACTCCATTGGATTGCCAGTGCTTTAAAACAAATAATTCTTTTAAACATCGCAATGCTTTTTATAAAAATGAAGCCGATATAAGAATCAAGTCCCATCACATAATGCATCGCAAACCGGAGGATAGAGTTTTACCTTATATCGACCAAAATATGCTTGATACGAGCAAAATAAATCAATTCTTAATCAGACTCCAACTGTAAATTAGCAAGAGGACGACCCCCTAAGTGTTAACCCCGAAGGCCGAAACCAACGTCAGACTAATACCCACGAAACCACCCATCTTAGCTCGTTTCCAATTAGTTTCTAATTTTATAAAACAATCATAAATATCAATCATAGATGGCATTAATGCCCCATACCACTATGTCGCCATATATAGGTATACAATCAAAACCGCATAGTCACGTATTTGGAAATTGGATTTCCGTCATGAACCAAGGCAAAAGATAGTCCTTACCAACTTTGAGACAATCTAGCCCATGTCTCAGGCAAGTACTCAGTCAAGCCTTTGGAGCGACAGGGCCGGTCCACCGATGTGGATTAAAATTCCTGAACACTGCGTTTCCTCACCCTTTGGGGCGTAAGTGAGCCAACGAATGACTCCGTCGGACCCGGATCGACCGATATAACCGAGGTGCCTCGCAACAGCAACAACCACATAGGTGAAAAATAGTATAAATGTCAGCTAGTTTAAGCACTGACACCCCCTCTAGCTAGAAGGAAACGCATGCCCTCCCCGAGGTCCTTCTCCCGTTTCTGGTTCATACCGGGGTGTGAGGTTCGTGAATTCACTTTATACACAAAGCTACGCTACACAGGCGGTGCTTTGATCATCAACCACAAGACTTTGCTTTTCAGCAGAAGCCCTGATCACTGCATCTTAGCATGCCACACAGGCAATTCACACCGTGCAACTGATGGCTATCAACCGCACAGAATGAATTCCAATGTCAGACACACAGTCCATTTGCAAGTCCGTTCTGGGTCTGAATGAAACCGGAGGCACTATATACCACGCAAACCCATCGATTTCCACGTACGTGTGGACGATCACCACTCATTATCCATATTTCGGGATGCCTCCCAATCAGGACATAAGTTACCATCCAAACGAGGTGAAAATCTCCGGTCTTCGACCACCGTTTTCATTTTCGATTTCTTATCGTCGATTCAGTTATTCAGAATGGGATAAACCCGGTCTTTCTGAGCAACTTGCATATATAATAAACAAGTGCTACACAAACATAACATACGCCTTATTTCAATTTATTAGTCACTAACCATTAATCAGTAAGAGAACGATTTCCCAAATATTAACCCCGAAGGCCGAAACCAACATCAGATCAAAACCCAGGAAACCATTCGACTTAGCCAACCTTTAGTTAGTTTCTAAATTTCACATCCATATCGTTTATAATATTTTATAACGATTTATCGCTATTTTTATTTATTTATTTATAGCCAATTTATTTAAACGACGCTTCGGGCCATAACGCGGCCATGGCGCTGTTTTTCTTCAGATTTGATTTACACGTATCTGAAAATCTAACCGTTGGATCATCACAAAATTTATATCATTAGAAATATCTTTTCAAAACGAATTCAACGGTTCCAGTTTCGGGAAAATCCGACGGTCGGATCTCCCGGTACAATCGTTTGAAGTTTCGATTTCAAAATACGAACTGCAGCGTCGTTATTCGATTTATTTTAATTATATATATATATAATCGATTCTGGCGTTGTTTTTCTTCAGATTTGAATTAAACATTCCAGACAATCCAACAGTTGGATCTTTGCAAAGTTGGTGTCGTTGGAAAGATATTTCCAAAGCGAACCCAACGGTTTCGGTTTCGGGAAAATCCGATGGTCGGATCTCCCGCAGTAATCGTTTGAAATCACGGTTTCAAAACACGAACTACAGCTTCGTTATTCGATTTATTTTAATTATATATATTTATATATAGTCGATTCTTCGATTTCAAAACCATTTCCTTTTCATACGTTTGATAAAAATGATATTTTTATCCAACTGACTTCTATTTCAACACTTCACTAATTTTAACTATTCATGTATATGATAAAAATGTGATTTTTATTGTAAAACAATTTATTTCAAAACGTGACTATTTTATATAATTCATATAGATGTTAAAAATATGATTTTTATTATAAAACAACTTCTTTCAAAACACGGCTATTTTATGTAGTTCATATAGATGATAAAAACATGATTTTTATTATAAAACAATTTATTTCAAAACACGAATACCATTCAACACATGAATTTCCATTCAACGAATGAATTTCTATTCAACACATGAAGGTTTTATATAGTTTATATATATAGATAAAAAGTGATTTTTATATTTAAAACACGAATACCATTCAACACATGAATTTCTATTCAACGAATGAATTTCAATTCAACACATGAAGGTTTTCTATAGTTTATATATATAGATAAAAAGGTGAGTTTTATTGCAAAACAATTTATTTCAAAACATGAATGTCGTTCGATAGATGAATTTCTATTCAACACACGAATATAGTTTCAACACATGAAAATAATTCTAACACATGAATATTATTCAAATTTTCGGCAGCATAACGGCAGGGTAGTTAAAACCGGGGCCGTCCCTAGTACGGCTCCTCGCTCTACCTTAAAGCCTCGTAGATTTTGACAATGGGGAATCATGCATCTAGTTCGCACGCAGGCGGCATCTATATATTTTTCAATTCCACAAACAAATCCTATGTGGTTTTAACCAAATAATTCTCAACCACAAACGGGTATTTTTCAACCACAATCAATAAATTTCTACCACAAACCATTTTAATCAACCATTCATAATCAACCAAATTTCACACCAATCACAACCAATAAATATCTTTCATGGTTTGTGGACGAGGGGTGTATATTTTTATATTTTTATATAAGCATTTCACTTCTATTTCAACACATATATAATTTTTAAAACGCATATATAACTTATATATCGAACGTACAACTTATACAACGCTTATACAAAAGGTGTACAACACTTATATAACTCATACATCGACTATATAATTTATACATCATTGTTTTCCATATCGTTTATAATTTAGAAATCTCACATTGGGTTCCACTCCACCAAAAATAGCAGAAGGCTCAGAAAAATATGCGGTCTCTTCTAGAATGTAGAAGACGTCCACACGAGTCCACTGTCTCTTATTTCACTGAATTTCGTCAACAAACGAAAAAGATATGATTTTTACAGTGAAATCAA
>JASFAX010006146.1:0-33244 GCA_030737875.1 Allium sativum
AATGCACGGCTTATACCTACATGATGCAACAACGTATTACCTACCAGCCCGGGTCCACACACGCATATGAACCCGTTGGACTTGCGTTGCCACCGCTAACCCGGTTTTGGCCTCTTACAGTCAAGCCCAGTATGCGTGTCCCGTCCTCGACTTGGGTCGAGCACACAATGATACGTATGGGTTACTGGTTGAAACGGGCCCCATTACTTGACACAAGCTGTCCACCTAAGCTTGGTGCCCTCTAGTACATCCCACTTAACCCACTTCTTATTCATGTTTCAATTACATGCTTCAATTTGGTTAAGTGTTTCTAATCGTATTTCCAAATGCCACCCAAGGCACCCACTAGATTCCACATGCCACCCAAGGCACCCACTTAACCCCCTCATGTCCCACTACATGCTTATCTGGTTAAGTGTTTCTTAATTCATTAAGACTGTAACCTCATAAAGACCTCTCACATTAGACTGGCATTTGTGGCAGCTGGATTTGCCGGGCGGGTCTGGGCAGTCTTACACCACAAAAGAGCCTAACCTCGTGTCTTTACAATTGTTACGTATTTAGTTTATGCCTAAGACCTCTCACATTAGACTGACATTTGTGGCAACTGGATTTGTCGGGCGGGTCCGGGCAGTCTTACACCACAAAAGAGCCTAACCTCGTGTCTTAGACGATTAATTACTCCTAATTAATCACCCCCAATTTGAATTACTTTCCCTATTCAAATTATCAATCAATTCCAAATTTAGCGATGTCCATAATTGACTCAATTATGTCCATCCATTTATGGTATGTAAAATCATACCAATTTCACCACAAATTTATTTTATGCCTTTTAAGGCGTTTATGCCAATTAAATATTAATATTATCCCCTTTTTCCCCACAGAGTACGTTTGTTCGTTTAACGTAAAAATATACATTAGACTCGAATAGTCTAACTCATGAAATAAAAGAAAACATCACATATCTATGCATAATTAAAACATAGATCTGACATAGGGGTGAACTTGCATACGTGAATGATGTTCTACATCTAAAACTTGCATAGGCCAAGATTACAACTTGCATAAACAACATATGTCATGGATCCAAATTTAAAGGTGTGAACTTGATGAGAAAATGGCCACAAACTTGCATAAACATCATATGTCATAGATCTATATCTAAAGGTGTGAACTTGATGAGAAAATGGCCACAAACTTGCATAAACATCATATGTCATAGATCTATATCTAAAAGGGGTAAACTTGCATAGGTAATAACATAACATGATTCATATCCAAATTATATACTCACATATGTGATTTATACATCGCAACAATGGTGTAAACTAATATCTAACTGTAAAGTATCATGTAGAATTTGGCATATATCATAGCCTAACTTTCAATTAAATTTCACATAAAATAGGTGCCATAGCCATGTAAAGTCACATATAATTCTACCCAAACTTGTATATGGTTCATGTTTGAATCAACATCTAAACTTTCCTACATATGATTTATCATATGAATCAATATCGCAAACTAGCATAAGAAACATGATGATTTGATTGTATATAAAATTACAACATGCGTGATAGCAACATAACTTTACATCGTAAATGATAGCATCATAACATAACATCATAGATATTTCAATCATAATCCTACAACATAATTACAACATGCAATCAATACTTCATATCACATCCATACAATCCGCGTTATAACTTAATCTAATTAAATTGCTAATTATTTTGCTAAAACTTTCGAACTCACAACTCAAAAGCAGTCTTCAGTTCTGAATTCTGATTTCTGGAGTTGAGTTAGCGCTCCTTTGATGAAGATTTGCTGTTAGGGTTGAGTAGTTCTGATTTGGTTGCTGTTCTTCCTCTTAATTTTGGTGGCGGCTGCTCTAGGGTTCAAGACAACAGCATGACGGCCATAGTTTTAGTTTTAATTCTGATTTAGGGTTTGAGTCTATGGGTCTTCTTATAGAGTTATGAATTAATTTAAGTCATCGGATGATCTTAGGGTTAATCAAAACCATTCAATCATGATAGGGTGATGAGTCAGCCCTAATGACTCAACAAGGAGTCAGAAAGGACTCAACAACACGGGTCAGCCTGAACCAGAAAGCTGTGCAGGCTCCAGCCTCGGCCTGGGCGCACTTGGCAGGTGCGCCAGTGTAAATATGTACTGGCGCACTTCCCAAGTGCGCCAGTGCATTTTTCTTCTTCTTTACTTTGCCACCAAACTTCATTCGTCCATAACTCCTTCATCCGGTACTCGTTTCCCGCAAATTCGGACTCTATTTCAACCAGAATTCCGAGACGAACACAATGGCGCAACCTAATCCCCATAATTCTCACGTCTGAGATTAATTATTCTTTAATTTAGTTAATTCGATATTCAAAAATTCGGGGTGTTACATTCTCCCCTCCTTAAAGGATTTCGTCCCTGAAATCTTTAAGTTAAGGAGAATGTATATCTTACCATCCAAACAACCATCTACTCAACCATCAAACATGGGCATACATTGTCCTTATAAAATTTCAAATGTTGTATGAACATATGCAAAAAGTGTGTGTATATGTTCCTTATCTAATGCAAAGATCAGGCGGTCTACTGATTCAGTTGACCTCCTTAATGCGAATTATGTCAGTGCCATGTGTCCAACATGTACGCAATTTTCCTATTTGATACATATTATTTCTAAATGTGTGCACAATCATTCATCCAAATGAAACATCCATGTGATGAGTCAATCATTTTGCAACCACAAAAATTGAAAATTCTCACACATCCATATGCAGTATGAGAGTGTTTTCGAGCCGATCTAGTGCCTAATGTGTGTGTAAATGCATCCACGAGCAACCACTAGCAAACACTTGCATCCACTTGCAACCATCAAACATAACATGTCCCAAGCACATGTTTACATCCATGGATTTCCTATCTAAAGGTCGAAGATTCGGTTGATGGGATATAAACAAATGATACAACTAGAACAAAAGCTCAGTTCCCATTTGACATCGGTTAAGAGAATAATTCCCTAAGTCCCAGCCCCGAAGACCGAAATCAACATCAGACTGACACCCAAAGAATTACCCCCATTAAACAATGTCAA
The DNA here is from genome assembly GCA_030737875.1 of Allium sativum. Classification (NCBI taxonomy): domain Eukaryota; kingdom Viridiplantae; phylum Streptophyta; class Magnoliopsida; order Asparagales; family Amaryllidaceae; genus Allium; species Allium sativum. Next base: position 3,113 of record JASFAX010006146.1, read on the forward strand.
AACTGGAGATCTACTTCATGATTCGAGTAGAAATCCGTATCCTTCAGAAATATATAGATACTTACAGACTGCTGGTACAGATCAGATTACAGAATGATTCTCAGAAAGCTAAGCATAAAACACCCTTGCGGGTCACAAGAAACTTTGGGGTCTTCCCATGACAAGTTAGAAACTTAACGACCCTCCTCTCAAAATCTAGAACAACCCTCTACATAAAAAAACTGGTCCATTAAGAACCAATCCATAGCCCATAAACTTGAGCATACAAATGTCACATTCAATTTTTTGACGCCTAACACAGATAATTTCAAACCCTTAACAAATCTTAGAGCCTTTTTTTGGAGTATTCACTAAGTCTAAGCCAAACCTTGCCAATTGGTTGAATTTGTTGACGTACTCTTTCACCGATAGATTCCCTTGCTTCAGCGCCAAAAACCTTTCCATGTATAGATTCTCTTCAGCCCGTGAGAGAAACTTCACCTCAAACCTCTGCCTAAAATCTGGCCATGTATCGACTGGACGTCCCCCATTAGTGACCTCCCACCAAAACGAGGCCTCATCCTTCATTAGCCAGGCAGCTAGCTGGACTTTTCTTCCATCATCCACTTCAAAGATTCCAAATAATTCTTCCACCTCCTTTAGCCAGTTATGAGCTTCAACAAATGTCTCCGTCCTGTGAAAAGATTTTCCACCCATTGCTCTAAAGTCCTTACATATCTTTGCGAAATTATCAACACGAGGAGGAGGAGGAGGATCATTTGCTGGACCTGCGGCGGCGGCCCTAGCCTCAAGATATTGACGAAACCAACCGGCACATGAACGCCCTCTGGTATCCCAGATGCTTCAGACATGCTGAAACGAAAAAGGAAAGATTCAATACAAAAAGGACTGAAGGAAAGATATATGGCTCTTGGGGTTATGCTTTCTAAAATATACTTTTCTCTTGAAAATACTTTCCTTAAAACATACTTTTGAAAGTAATTCTTCATAAAAATTGCTTTGAAAAATAGTTTTTCAAAATTCATATATGTTCTGGTAACCTTCAGCTCTGATACCACGTGTAACACCCTACGTCCATTAATGTCACTCACAAAGGGAATGCATTAACTTCCATGGAGCATTTTAAGTAAGTATAGAACAGAAATTCACAACAAGACAGATGTAAAGCAGTACTTGAAAATTAAAACTTTATTTCATTGCAGCGGATAAACCCATATGTTTGATTACATCATCAAAACCATAAACCAAAGTCAAGTACATCATATCCATCTTGATAAAACAAAGTACATAAACTGAAAGACATAATCCCCAACATTAAAATAGCCATAAATAAAGAGAAGCTGAACTTTTCTTCAGCGGTCCAAGAAATCTTCTAAAAGCAGTCCAAAATCAAGCTCCACTGGTGCTAGTTCCAACCTGAGCACCTGGGGGGAGGGGAGGAAAGAGATGGAAAAAGGGGGGTCAGACATAAAGTCTGGCGAGTGCGATAATTCTAACAATATAATGAACAAAGTAACTAGGCTAAGGCATAAGTTTGAAAATAAGGAAATGATCATGAACCATTGAGTATGGCAGAGTAAATAAGGAAACGGGATGATCAACGATATCGCTAAGCGCACCTAAACCACTATAGGATGATTACTAAACTACACCAGCACTATGGGATAATTCCTAAACTGCACCACCACTAGTCACCTTAAGGTTGATCCAGCCTACAGACTTAATAATGATATTGGTAGTTTCGTGCACCCCTAGTTGCCTTCATAGGTGCCGTCTGCCCCTATCTCCACTAGGTGTACCCACTACCCCCAAGCGATCGGCTCCCTAACTCGTAGATACCCGTGCTGGCCCCACAGTGGGGTGTACCACTCCCTAAAGTGGCAACCCAATACCACCAAGAATGCACGGCTTATACCTACACAATGCAACAACGTCTTACCTACCAGCCCGGGTCCACACACGGATATGAACCCGTTGGACTTGCGTTGCCACCGCTAACCCGGTTTTGGCCTCTTACAGTCAAGCCCAGTATGCGTGTCCCGTCCTCGACTTGGGTCGAGCCCACAAAGATACGTATGAGTTACTGGTTGAAACGGGCCCCCATTACATGACACAAGCTATCCACCTAAGCTTGGTCCCCTCTAGTACATCCCACTTAACCCACTTCTTATTCATGTTTCAATTACATGCTTCAATTTGGATAAGTGTTTCTAATCGTATTTCCAAATGCCACCCAAGGCACCCACTAGATTCCACATGCCACCCAAGGCACCCACTTAACCCCCTCATGTCCCACTACATGCTTATCTGGTTAAGTGTTACTTAATTCATTAAGACCGTAACCTCATAAAGACCTCTCACATTAGACTGACATTTGTGGCAGCTGGATTTGCCGGGCTGGTTCGGGCAGTCTTACACCACAAAAGAGCCTAACCTCGTGTCTTTACAATTGTTACGCATTTATTTTATGCCTAAGACCTCTCACATTAGACTGACATTTGTGGCAGCTGGATTTGCCGGGCGGGTCCGGGCAGTCTTACAGCACAAAAGAGCCTAACCTCGTGTCTTAGACGATTAATTACTCCTAATTAATCACCCCCAATTTGAATTACTTTCCCTATTAAAATTATCAATCAATTCCAAATTTAGCGATATCCATAATTGACTCAATTATGTCCATCCATTTATGGTATGTAAAATCATACCAATTTCACCACAAATTTATTTTATGCCTTTTAAGACGTTTATGCCAATTAAATATTAATATTATCCCCTTTTTCCCCACGTAGTACGTTTGTTCGTTTAACGTAAAAATATAGGTTAGACTCGAATAGTCTAACTCGTGAAATAAAAGAAAACATCACATATATACGCATAATTAAAACATAGATCTGACATAGGGGTGAACTTGCATATGTGAATGATGTTCTACATCTAAAACTTGCATAGGCCAAGATTACAACTTGCATAAACAACATATGTCATGGATCCAAATTTAAAGGTGTGAACTTGATGAGAAAATGGCCACAAACTTGCATAAACATCATATGTCATAGATCTATATCTAAAGGTGTGAACTTGATGAGAAAATGGCCACAAACTTGCATAAACATCATATGTCGTAGATCTATATCTAAAAGGGGTAAACTTGAATAGGTAATAACATAACATGATTCATATCCAACTCATATACTCACATATGTGATTTATACATCGCAACAATGGTGTAAACTAATATCTAACATGTAAAGTATCATGTAGAATTTGGCATATATCATAGCCTAACTTTCAATTAAATTTCACATAAACTAGGTGCCATAGCCATGTAAAGTCACATATAATTCTACCCAAACTTGTATATGGTTCATGTTTGAATCAACATCTAAACTTTCCTACATATGATTTATTATATGAATCAATATCGCAAACTAGCATAAGAAACATGATGATTTGATTGTATATAAAATTACAACATGGGTGATAGCAACATAACTTTACATCGTAAATGATAGCATCATAACATAACATCATAGATATTTCAATCATAATCCTACAACATAATTACAACATGCAATCAATAATTCATATCAAATCCATACAATCCGCGTTATAACTTAATCTAATTAAATTACTAATTATTTTGCTAAAACTATCGAACTCACAACTCAAAAGCAGTCTTGAGTTCTGAATTCTGATTTCTAGAGTTGAGTTAGCGCTCCTTTGATGAAGATTCGTTGTTAGGGTTGAGTAGTTCTGATTTGGTTGTTGTTCTTCCTCTTAATTTTGGTGGCGGCTGCTCAAGGGTTCAAGACAACAACATGACGGCTATAGTTTTAGTTTTAATTCTGATTTAGGGTTTAAGTCTATGGGTCTTTTTATAGAGTTATGAATTAATTTAAGCCGTCGGATGATCTTAGGGTTAATCAAAACCATTCAATCATGATAGGGTGATGAGTCAGCCCTAATGACTCAGCAAGGAGTCAGAAAGGACTCAACAACACGGGTCAGCCTGAACCAGAAAGCTGTGCAGGCTCCAGCCTCGGCCTGGGTGCACTTGGCAGGTGCGCCAGTGTAAATATGTACTGGCGCACTTCCCAAGTGCGCCAGTGCATTTTTTTCTTTACTTTGCCACCAAACTTTGTTCGTCCATAACTCCTTCATCCGGTACTCGTTTCCCGCAAACTCGGACTCTATTTCAACCAGAATTCCGAGACGAACACAATGGCGCAACCTAATCCCCATAATTCTCACATCTGAGATTAATTATTCTTTAATTTAGTTAATTCGATTATTCAAAAATCCGGGGTGTTACAAGCTAAGTACAAGGATCAGTACTGGTGCTTATATACTGATCCATGGCGATTGGTGCTAGGCAGGTGTGATTCCCATGGAAGAGAGAAGAAGCTCTTGTGATCATGCTGGTGTTGTTGTTTGATAGTTATTGCTATGGATTTAGAGTTATGCATGATCGAGTAATGAAATATTCGGTGAAGACTCGGATGGGGAGTGGGTCGAGAGGAAAGTATAGTTAGTACGTGGGGAGCGTAACTACATGATACAGAAGTAGTCTGTGGAGAACGGCATTGCAGGATTGACTTGTGGTGAAGAAGATTATGGATATAGATCGTAGCGAACGAAACGATAAGGATTGAAGTGACTCGTTGTAGTAAAGCTTCAAGACAATGGATTGGCTGAGGGGGACTCAGGATTTAGATCGATAGAGAGGGGGACTCAGGAGTGTTCTAGTGGAACACAAAGCAAGGGTATTATGGGGACGTCTATTAGGATAGGTAGGATCGTGTACCCTCGGTGGCCAACCAAGCTGGAAGACTGGACACATAGTTTTTACTACAACCGGGATTTCCATTAGTCCTTGGTTGGGATTACCATATGAGTATCAACGCATTCACGACTTCAGAAGGTGATAATTAAGATTTGGATGATGGTTGTTATGCTTGTTTATCACTTACACCTTCACCTCTTGGGTAGTCTACCACCTATAGGGCTTAGAGAAGATAGGGAGGGATAGATAGATTCTCTTATCTTGTGACTTTGCCCACTTCTTACGTTATTTCTTTGTGTAGCACTATTTCTTTGGGTAGCATACATTATTGTATTGTTATGTGTTGACTCTTTGGTTGCAGAGACAGAACATGAATGAGACTTAACTTGTCTATTTACATATTTTTTAGTACGGCTTTTGGTAGATCTTATCACTCACAGCATACTATTATTTGAGCCAAGATTTTATGTTTCCTTCTTATTATCTTGGGTACTTATCGATGATACAGATGAGTAGACTAGATAGAAGGTCAGGTTATACGAAGTACCAGGTCAGGCATAAGCTTGGGGAGCTGTAGCGTATGGTTACTTGTATTTATTGCTTTCCATTAATGAGCATACTCCTAGGGCAATAGTGCGGATGACATGTATTCAAATATTATGGATTTCATGTACATGACTCTATGGTATTGACGATATTTCGGCCGCTTTATGTTTTGTCATCTATCACTATGTTACTGTTTATATTTATTATTATATATTGTTCATCGTTGTGAGATATACAACAAGTTTGCTTTTGATTATCACTCTTGATGATCGACCTATATCATCTTCGCATGCTACAATGCACTACTTTAGCTATTTACATGCAAGTAGTATAGGGAGGTCATCATAAGCCATACACATGTATCATCTCCATTTTATCTAGTAGTTGTTCCTCCATGCTGTAGCAAATTATTATGAATCTTGTATAAGCTTTCTTCCTCTTTATCTTTTATTTTGGTCCTCTCTTTATTGTTTAATTTAACATGTAATCGTGTTTGAAGAATTTCAAGGAGGGAGAAGAAGAAGACAAATATTTCGGCTAAAGAGTTAGACTGGGCATATGCTTATATAGGAGTTAGATGAAACACCCCACCTCCGTTAAGGTCACTCACAAAGGGAATGCCTTAACTTTGGTGCAGGGTTATAGGTACAAGACACAGAAAATTTTACAAGTCAGATAAGTATAAGCAGCGGAATTCAAATCATTTATTGAATACGTGGTTCAATACAAAAGCATTACATCAAATTGTCTCAAAACAACTTCCCAAAACATTACAACATAATTTCTGTCTTGATTATTTAATAAAGAAGCATAAATCATAAATAAAACTGCATAAATCCCCAAGGATAATGTCCAAGAGCCATAGCCAAGATTGAAAGAGAGTCCAAATCATACATCTACTTTCTTGAACCTTGTAAAGGGTCTGACTAAGCTGCAGTATTCCCTCCCTGTGGACCTGGGGGGAACGAAAGAAAAGAGGACGAAGAAAACGGGTCAGACAATAAGTCTGGTAAGTTCGGTGATTACTAGTATTTAAACAAGGAAAGGGATCATGACAGTAATAACAGAACATAGGATAATATCCAAATATAGGATAAGAGGAACATGTGATCGCACCCATTACTATAATCTCTGTACCTACTTAACCATTGGATCCACCAGCCCTACGTGTTTATAACAAACGATCCCCTTAATGATCGGCTCCTACTCGCATGCATTCATATCCTATGTCATTCGGCCCCGCTTGACTGTAGATACCTGTGCTGGTCCCACCATGGGGTGTATCAGTCCCTCTGGTGGCAACCCGACACGATTCAAGGTGCACAGTGTATACTATTAATGCCCAGTGCCTGATTTTTCCACTCCGGAGTATGTGCACGCCCATACTCCATTGGAACCTACACTGGCCCACCAACCGCCGACGTTTTGACCACTTATACTCAGCCCAGTAATCGTGCCCCACCCTGCCTAGTTTCAGGGTACCATGATACATTTATGTGGTTTACTGCTGAAATGGGTCCCCGTTACTAGGGTTTTCTAATCAACATGTTTATTTGGCTAAGTGTCCAAGTTTACTTAACCCCCACCCATTCGTTTAGTTAACATGTTGAATCGGTTAAGTGTTTTCCTAATTGACTTAACCCTACCAATCCTGACTTAGCTTTAATTTGTTAAAGCACCAACCACTCACATTAGACAGGTCTTGTTGTGGTCACTGGATGTGTCGGTCGGTTCCGGGCAGGTTTACACCACAACTCAGTCTAACCTCAGGTTCTTTTAGGGCTTGATGCACTAACCACCCACATTAGACAGGTCTTGTTGTGGTCACTGGATATGCCGGTTGGTTCCGGGAAGATTTACACCACAACTCAGTCTAACCTCGGGTTAGGCATATTCGTCTTTTTCTAAATTCACATTTTTTTATATTTGTCTAACTTCTTTATGTAAATTAAATTTAATTTAATCATGCCATAATTATCCTTTGATTATGCTCACCATAAATGGTATATCAAATATACCATTTTATGAACAAATCTATGCCATGAATTTTCATATTTTTCCCATCGCTACCCCCGTGGAACGTACGCATGAATCACATAAAATGTTGGGCTAGTAAATTAGCCCAACCCATAAACAAGAAAAGGGGTAATAAACAAGAGGCATGAAATAAACATAAAATAACATAATTTCAACTTGTCATGTGTAACTTGGCATAGAGGTATCACTTAACTTTAACTAAATGGGCAAAGGTGAACTTGGGACTAAGTTGGGTCTAGTTGTCATGTAAACTTGACAAAGGTCTAGGATGGAGGTTTAACATATAATCACAGTTTTAAACCACAACTTAGCATATTAACTTATGTATGTCAAAACATAAGAAAGCTACTATAATCATTTTTAAATCGCAACTTAGCACATTAACTTATGTATGTCAAAACATAAGAAAACTATTATCAACATATTCGGATCATAACTTAACATGATGACTTATGTGTTAAAACATAAGAGGATTACAATTCCAAGTTTTTCAACATAAATAGATTCAACCTAACATGAATATGCATGAGTGTTGATCTAACATATAAGCATGTGTCTTAGATCATAGATTGCAAATAATCACCAATTTATAACATAATATGTTCTACCATTTAATTGGTAAAATAAATACATTACCTAATCATAATAGATTCCAATAACATACAATATGTTCATTACCATAAGCATATAGACATGAATAATATACAATATGTCCATTACTACAAGCATGTAGACATGATTAATATACAACATGTTCATCGCCACAAGCATATAGACATGACTAATTACAACGATACTTTAAGATAAACGAGAATCAAATCTTATACATAAGCATCATTCTATATTCACATTACAACATGCCATGATTCATTTGAAGGAATGTTTAAATCTGTGTAATAACCAACTTACAAACTAAAAAGGAATTCTTGCATTCTGAAATCTGAATTCTGAAATTGGTAAGCTCGCCTTTGATGTAGATCGTTGAATTTGATAACTTTTAATTTGATTTACGTTCTTGTCTTGTCTTTGAATTGGTGACGGCTACTCCAAGTTTTCCATTGACAACATGATAGTTCTAGGATTATTTTTGAGTGATTTTTAGGTTTGAGCATTGGGTTGTTTATATAGAATTTCAACCCAATTTAAGCCGTCGGATGATCCTAGGGTTAACCACAGCCATCCAGTGAAGATAGGGTGAAACCTCATCCCTAATGACTCAACACTGAGTCACAAAATCATCACCATTCAAATCTTACCGGGGGGGGGGGGTCAGGTCGACCTGTAGGGGGGAGGTTGACACTAGGGTCGTCCCCCTGGTCGACCTGGGTTCTGGGCGGGAATTTTCCCGCCCAGCCCGCTTCTGACTTCTGATTTGAATTTGAATTTGTTTTCGAGCTGTTTGAATTTATTTGAATTTTCTGGAATCTTCCGACAGCCATAACTTCTTCATAAGAAGTCCAATTTACGCAAACTTGGACTCCAACTCAACCAGAATTCCGAGACGAACACAATGGCATAACCCGTTTCCCTTAATTCTCACATTTCAAATTAAGTATTTTTTAATTCGTTACTATATCTTTAACAGAAAATACGGGGTGTTACATTCTCCCCTTCTTTTAGGATTTCGTCCCCGAAATCTTCAAGTCGAGAAGAACTTATATCCTACCATCCAATCACCCATCTACTCAACCATCAAACACAGGCGTCCATTGTCCTTAAAAGATTTCTAATGCTTCATGATCATATGCATTGTGTGTGTACATGTCCTTATCTAATGCAAAATCAGGTGGTCTACTGATTCAGTTGATCTCCTTAATGCAAATTATGTCAGTGCCATGAGTCCATTATGAATGCAATTTTTCCTACTCAAAATTTTCTACATGAGTGCACAATCATTCATACAAATGCAATGTCCATATGATAACACATCAAGTTTCAATCCATACACCAATACATATATGCATATGAAATATGGAAGTGACTGAGCCGATCTAATACCTAACGTGTGTGTATATGCATCCACTAGCAACCATTAGCAACCACTTGCAACCATCAATCATAACATGTCACAATTACATGTTTACATACAAATGGGTTCCTACCTAAGGATAAAGGATAGGATCGAGGAGATAAAAGATAGATACGAGCATAAACTTAAGGAAAAAGAGATTAAGAATGTACCCTCAAAAAGAAATGGGTAGGCTGCATGTATTCTGTCCTCAGTTTCCCAAGTTACGTCTTCCTCGGTGTCGCTCCATTGAACTTTGACGAGCTTAACTTCACGGTTGCGTAGCTTTTTGACTTATGTTCCCAAGATACGGTTTGGAACTCTCCTCACAGTTGCTTCTCGTTCAACTTCAACTTCCTCTAGCATACTTGTATCTACCACTTCCGCAGACTCGTGTAAGCATTTCCGCAATTGAGAGACATGAAAGACATTATGAACCCCGTCCAACCTTTCGGGGAGCTGTACCCTATAAGCCATCTTCCCAATCTTCTCGATGATAGGGAACGACCCTATAAATCTTGATGCTAACTTTCCTGCAGATCCAAAGCAAACGACGTTCCTCAAAGGAGATACTTTAAGGAACACCTTGTCTCCAATTTCGAACTCAAGGTCAGTTCTTATTTTGTCTGTGTAGGACTTCTATCTGTCTTGGGCAGTCTTCATTCTTCTTCGTATCAAGTCTACTTTCTCTGAAGTTCCCCTAATCATATCTGGTCCAAGTATGAGCTTGTCTGTGGACTCCCACTAGCAAGTTGGTGACCTGCACAGTCTTCCATATAAAGCTTCGAAAGGCGCCATGCCTATAGTGGCTTGGTAGCTATTATTGTAAGAAAATTCCACCAAAGGTAGATGATCCTCCCATGTACCTCCGAAGTCAAGAATGCATAGTCTCAAGAGGTCTTCTAATACTCTATTGACTCTTTCCGTCTAGCCATCGGTTTGAGGGTGATAGGCCGTGTTTAAGCATAATTGTGTGCCTACAGAATCTTGTAAACTCTTCCAAAACTCGCTCGTGAAGATGGGGTCTCGATCACTCACTATGCTGGAGGGTATCCCATGGAGGCGAAATATATCTTTGAGATATATGGACGCTAGAGATGAGGCAGTCCTTCTACTCTTGACAGGTATAAAGTGGGCGCTTTTTGTGAGCCTGTCCACTATTACCCAAATGCTGGTATTGCCTCTTCTTGACCTAGGCAACCCATCTATAAAGTCCATCGAGATGCTATCCCATTTCCACTGTGGGACCTCTAGAGGATGGAGCAGACCACCAGGCTTCTTCTGCTCTGCCTGGACTTGTTGGCATATTAAACACTTAGAAACAAATTCAACTACGTCTTTCTTCTTGCCATTCCAAAAGAAAACTCTTTTGATGTCTTTATACATTTTTTCTCCGCCTGGGTGTATGGTCAGCTTGGAATGGTGTGCCTCTTCTAGAACCGCCTTTACCAAATCCCTTGCTTAGGGGATGCATAGTCTTCCATCTCGTCTCAACCAGCCCTTGGCATCAATGGAGTATCTATTGAGGTGACTAGATGTCTCACCCCTAATTAACTCGTCCATCACATCGGCTTTCTGAGGGTCTTCTCTTTGCGCGGCTTCGATTGAGTCTAATAGAGTTGGTCGCACTTCCAACGTTGCTATCAAGCCAGGTACAAAGTCAGAGGAGGGTTTGAAGTTAAAGCTTGCTATGAACTCCAAGCTTTGCCTTTCCACAAAGAGAGGGCTTAAGGCCAGCTTCTTTCTACTTAAGGCGTCTGCTACTACATTGCCCTTGCCAGGAGTGTAGGAAAGCTCAAAATCGAATGAGGCAAGAAACTCCATCCATCTTTGCTGCCTTAAATTGAGATCTTTCTACGAGAAAAGGTATTTCAACGATTTATGGTTAGCATACAGTTCAAATTTCTCACCTAGGAGATAACAGCGCCAAGACTTAAGCGCAAAAACGATGGCTGCCAACTCTAGGTCGTGGGATGGGTAGTTTTTCTCGTGTACTTTCAACTGCCTTCCACCATAAGCTACTACCTTCTCTTCTTGCATCAGAACAACGCCTAGTCCCGTTCCGCAAGCATCTATGTAAACTGTAAACATCTTGCTTCCATCAGGCAATGTCAGAACTGGGGTTGTTGTTAGAGCCCTTTTCAAGCGTTGGAAAGCAATATCGCAATCCAAATCCCAATTGAAAGTTAGGTTCTTCTTTGTCAACCTTGTCAGTGGTGCTGAGATTTTTGCAAAATCATTGATAAAGGCCTGCTTGCCCGAGAAAGCTTCGGACTTCGGTTGCGTTTCGAGGAACCTTCCAATCTTGCACAGAAACCACTTTCGCGGGGTCCACAACTATCCCCTCTTTTGACACCACGTGTCTAAGAAACCTAACTTCTTCTCTCCAGAAATGGCATTTGGAGAATTTCGCCTTCAAATGATGTGCACGGAGAGTATTCATGACTTCTTTTAGATGCTGAGCATGCTCTTCCTCTTTCTTTGAGAAGATCAAAATATCATCTATGAAGACCACCACAAACTTATTGAGGAACTCTCGGAACACCCTACTCATTAAATCAACGAAGTAAGCGGGTGCATTTGTCAAGCCGAAGGGCATGACAATCCACTCGAAGAAACCATCTGGAGTTCTGAACGCAGTCTTATCAATGCTGTCTTCAGCCACCCTTAGCTGATGAAACCCGGTAGCCAAATCTAATTGGGAGAAAACCGATGCACCTACAAGCTGATCGAACAAATCATCTATTCTCGGGAGTGGGTGCCTATTCCTTTTGGTCAGCTTGTTTAGCTCCCTGTAATCAACGCACAGGCGAAGCAAACCGTCCGCTTTAGTGGCGAACACTACTGGAGCACCCATTCAGAAATGCTCCGCCTTATAAACCCCTTCTCAAGCAATTCTTTAACTTGCTTGCTGAGTTCTTTCCTCTCCCTCGGAGCCATGTGTCTAACGAGTAAAGTAACGGGTTTTGTGTTGTCCACGAGGTATATGCGGAAGTCTATCTCCCGCTTCGGAGGTAAGCCCTTTACCTCTTCAAACACATCCGAGTATTCACGGACTACCCTTACAGACTGCAAGTTCTCAACGGATGCATCAAGAGATTCTAGATAACTAAGCTTAACGGTGTTCATGGGATTACAAGAAATTTCGAGAGTGTTACCGAGGCGAGTCATGAGTCTAACCACTCTCTTTTCACAATCAAGGATGGCACCATTACTGGATAGCCAGTCCATGCCTGGAATCAACCAATAGCCCGTGAAGCCCAAAACAAAGGCATTACATTTAAACCCAACGCTTAGTATAGATAATTTCAAATCCAAACAAACCATTGACAAATAAGCTAAGCCCCCAATTGGATTTGAAACAACCAAGGGATCCTCTACTATACTGGTGTCTAGGTGCAGAGATTCCACTAAAGCAGTAGATATAAAAGAATGCGATGCGCCAGAGTCAAATAGTGTACAAACAGGATGATCAAAAAGATAGACTAAACTTTCGACAGAAATATTTCTACCTCGTTCCTGCGGAGGTGCCGTGAGAGCGTGAACTTGTCCTCCAGAAGAAGGTCCAGCTCCCTACCCTTGCTTCCTTGGGCAAGCCCTAACCATGTGTCCTGTCTCACCACAGTGGAAATAGCCACCCATCTTCCTTTTCTTCTTCTTGCAGTCTTTGATCAGATGTTCGGGAATGCCACCGAAATTACACTTTCTCTTTTCATGGGGTTTGTTGTTTTTCCTGCCTTTCTTTGAATCGGCCTTCTTGTTCTGCGACCCCTCCCCCTTCTTATCTTGAGGCACTTCCGCTTTTGCCTCATTCTTGCCCTTGTCTTCCTCATGTAAGAGTGCCATGTCCACTAACCTCTCGTAAGTAGCCCCCATAGGTATATGGGTCATAGCCAAGCTGTGAAGTGGATCATTCAATCCTTTGACAAAACGGAGAGCCTTCTTATGAGGAGTATTCACTAAGTCCAGTCCGAATCGGGCCAGCTGATTGAATTGATTGACGTACTCCTTAACCGTCATACTTCCTTGCTTAAGAGATAAGAACTTTTCTAGTTGTAGACTTCGCTCAGCTTGTGAGAGGAATTTCATCTCAAACCTTATTCTGAAATCCATCCATGTGTCAACTGGTCTTTCAGCGTTAGTGACTTCCCACCAATAGGAAGCTTCGTTTTTTAGCAACCATACAGCCAGTTGTATCTTCTGCCTATCATCCACCTCGAAGATAACGAACAAATCCTCAGTTTCTTTGAGCCAGTTCCTAGCTTCTACGAATGATTCAGTTCCCTTGAAATCCTTTCCGCCCATGGCCCTAAAGTCTCTACAAATCTTTGAGAAAGCATTTACACGAGGATGAGGAGGAGGAGGAACTGCTGCAGCTGGAGGAGGAGGAATATCTACTGGGACTGCATCGTTATCCCTAGCCTCTAAGTACCTCCTGAACCAGCTAGGTATCGGTACGCGCTCTGGAAGGTTAAGATTCCCAGACATACTGAAACGAAAAAGAAAAGATTCAAAACGAAGGATAGAAAGATAGTGCATATGGCTTTGGGGATTATGCCTTTTTAAATTTAAAAACTTTCTTGTAAAATGCTTCTTTATATTTCTTTTTTGAAAATAATTTTCAAAAACTCTTACCTGATCTGGTAAACCTTTGCTCTGATACCAAGTGAAACACCCCACCTCCGTTAAGGTCACTCACAAAGGGAATGCCTTAACATTGGTGGAGGGTTATAGGTACAAGACACAGAAAATTTTACAAGTCAGATAAGTATAAGCAGCGGAATTCAAATCATTTATTGAATACGTGGTTCAATACAAAAACATTACATCAAATTGTCTCAAAACAACTTCCCAAAACATTACAACATAATTTTTGTCTTGATTATTTAATAAAGAAGCATAAATCATAAATAAAACTGCATAAATCCCTAAGGATAATGTCCAAGAGCCATAACCAAGAATGAAAGAGAGTCCAAATCATACATCTACTTTCTTGAAGCTTGCAAAGGGTCTGACTAAGCTACAGTATTCCCTCCCTGTGGACCTGGGGGGGGGGGGGGGCGAGGACAAAAGAAAAGAGGACAAAGAAAACGGGTCAGACAATAAGTCTGGTAAGTTCGGTGATTACTAGTATTTAAACAAGGAAAGGGATCATGACAGTAATAACAGAACATAGGATAATACCCTAATATAAGATAAGAGGAACATGTGATCGCACCCATTACTATAATCTCTGTACCTACTTAACCATTGGATCCACCAGCCCTACGTGTTTATAACAAACAATCCCCTTAATGATTTGCTCCTACTCGCATGCATTCATATCCTGTGTCATTCGGCCCCGCTTGACTGTAGATACATGTGCTGGTCCCACCATGGGGTGTATCAGTCCCTCTGGTGGCAACCCGACACGATTCAAGGTGCATAGTGTATACTACTGATGCCTAGTGCCTGATTTTTCCACTCCGGAGTATGTGCACGCCCATACTCCATCGGAACCTACACTGGCCCACCAACCGCCGACGTTTTAACCACTTATACTCAGCCCAGTAATCATGCCCCACCCTGCCTAGTTTCAGGGTACCATGATACATCTATGTGGGTTACTGCTGAAATGGGTCCCCGTTACTAGGGTTTTCTAATCAACATGTTTATTTGGCTAAGTGTCCAAGTTTACTTAACCCCCACTCATTCGTTTAGTTAACATGTTGAATCGGTTAAGTGTTTTCCTAATTGACTTAACCCTACCAATCCTGACTTAGCTTTAATTTGTTAAAGCACCAACCACTCACATTAGACAGTTCTTGTTGTGGCACTGGATGTGCCGGTCGGTTCCGGGCAGGTTTACATCACAACTCAGTCTAACCTCGGTTTCTTTTTGGGCTTGATGCACTAACCACCCACATTAGACAGGTCTTGTTGTGGTCACTGGATATGTCAGTTGGTTCCGGGCAGATTTACACCATAACTCAGTCTAATCTCAGGTTAGACATATTCGTCTTTTTCTAAATTCACATTTTTTTATATATGTCTAATTTCTTTATGTAAATTTAATTTAATTTAATCATGCCATAATTATCCTTTGATTATGCTCACCATAAATGGTATATCAAATATACCATTTTATGAACAAATCTATGCCGCATGAATCACATAAAATGTTGGGCTAGTAAATTAGCCCAACCCATAAACAAGAAAAAGGGTAATAAACTAGAGGCATGAAATAAACATAAAATAGCATAATTTCTACTTGTCATGTGTAACTTGGCAAAGAGGTATCATTTAACTTTAACTTAATGGGCAAAGGTGAACTTGTGATTAATTTGGGTCTAGTTGTCATGTAAACTTGACAAAGGTCTAGGATGGAGGTTTAACATATAATCACAGTTTTAAACGACAACTTAGCATATTAACTTATGTAAGTCAAAACATAAGAAAGCCACTATAATCATTTTTAAATCGCAACTTAGCACATTAACTTATGTATGTCAAAACATAAGAAAACTATTATCAACATATTCAGATCATAACTTAAAATGATGACTTATGTGTTAAAACATAAGAGGACTACAATTCCAAGTTTTTCAACATAAATAGATTCAACCTAACATGAATATACATGAGTGTTGACCTAACATATAAGCATGTGTCTTAGATCATAGCTTGCAAATAACCACCAAATTATAACATGACATGTTCTACCATTTAATTGGTAAAATAAACCCATTACCCAGTCATAATAGATTCCAATAACATACAATATGTTCATCACCATAAACATATAGACATGATTAATATACAATATGTTCATCACCACAAGCATGTAGACATGATTAATATACAACATGTTCATCGCCACAAGCATATAGACATGATTAATTACAACGATACTTTATGATAAACGAGAATCAAATCTTATACATAAGCATCGTTCTATATTCACATTACAACATGTCACGATTCATTTGAAGGAACGTTTAAATCTGCGTAATAACCAACTTACAAACTAAAAAGGAATTCTTGCGTTCTGAAATCTGAATTCTGAAATTGGTAAGCTCACCTTTGATGTAGATCGTTGAATTTGATAACTTTTAATTTGATTTACGTTCTTATCTTGTCTTTGAATTGGTGACGGCTACTCCAAGTTTTCCATTGACAGCATGATAGTTCTAGGATTATTTTTAAGTGATTTTTAGATTTGAGCATTGGGTTATTTATATAGAATTTCAACTAAATTTAAGCCGTCGGATGATCCTAGGGTTAACCACAGCCATCCAGTGAAGATAGGGTGACACCTCAGCCCTAGTGACTCAACATTGAGTCACAAAATCATCACCATTCAGATCTGCCCGGGGGGGACCCCCAGATCGACCCCCAGGTCGACCTGTAGAGGGGGGGACCCCCAGATCGACCCCCAGGTCGACCTGTAGGGGGGAGGTCGACACTAGGGTCGACCCCCTGGTCGACCTGGGTCCTGGATGGGAATTTTCCCGCCCAACCCGCTTCTGACTTCTGATTTGAATTTGTTTTCAAGCTGTTTGAATTTATTTGAATTTTCTTTAATCTTCCGATAGCCATAACTTCTTCATACGAAGTCCAATTTACGCAAACTCGGACTCCATCTCAACCAGAATTCCGAGTGGCGTAACCCGTTTCCCTTAATTCTCAAATTTTAAATTAAGTGTTGTTTAATTCGTTACTATATCGTTAACAGAAAATACGGGGTGTTACATTAGATCTTGATTTAGTCCATTATATTAACACCAAAATTCTTAAACTACATCACAATCTCCCTTTTAATTGCTTCATCATGAAGTAAGATTTTAGAATGCATCTCACACTACACCATAATTGGTATTTAGCTATGGCTAAAAGTTGTATCTAAGGCAGTTAAATACGGCTTCGAGCCGTAGCTAGATATGGCATTGTTAACAATTACATATGGCTCCTAGCCGTATCTGAATGATCCTATTAGATACGAACCATGGTCATGTCTAATTGACTCATTAGATATGATTTAAGGCTGTATCTAAATGATTATTTAGATAATCAAAGTCGTAATTGACCACTAAGGTGATGCTATTCGATTCACTAGATATGGCTATTAGCCGTACCTAATCTCATTAGGTACGACCCGTGGCCATATCTAAATGATTAGTTTGATACGACTCAAAGCCATAAACTAATTGTCCAATAAGGTGCTGCTATTTGCTCCATTAGATACGGCTCTTAGTCATACTGAATGTATCAATTGACCTGGACCTAATTGGTCAATTAGATACTGAAATTGCATATACACAATCAAACCATATAATCATAGACATACAAATAGCAGTTCCAATAACACACATATAATCATTCTGAGACATCAAAACAAGTAATATTATCAATTTATATAATCATAGACATACAAACGATAAACATCACATTATATCCAATACCACAACAAATAACACACATAATGAATACCACAACAAATAACAGACACATATCGATTACCGCAACATCAAGTCTAATATCAAATAACAAGTCTCGACATGCCTAAAAAAAACTCTGTAGTTACATATCAAACACTACAACATTTATTTGTTATCAATGCAAAATTTATATCAAGAAGGTGAACAATTTTCCTTCATAGAGAATCCTAGTTCAAATATTTCAGGTACTTAAGCAAATGAAGCATGGTACAAAGGTTGCACAAGTCCAGTAAACAATGCACCAATACAATATTGTGGTTATACAACATGGATCAAATGACCATGCACACAGCAAAATAAAATGGCCAAACGAAATGGTGATACATGTTACTGCAAAAACATTATACCAGCAAGAAGCAAGTAAGATGGACAACGCACAATATAGTGCAACAAATAATACAAACATATCAAGGCAAGCAACAAAGTGAAAGAAAGAAAATGATACAATATAACCATGTAAATGATCAACAACATTCAACAAGTGTAGTGAACAAGTGATGCTAATTCCATTGAACTTACGAAGTACGAAAAAGTGGCATCCAATATGATACCATCTTTTTTCATGTGTCTCATTTTCCATACTTGAAAATGATTGATATTTTTTGATGGACTAGCAACGATCTGCAATATATAAAATATGTTAGTTGTGATTTTTACAATTTTTGAAAGAAAATGAATAAAAGTTACCATTTCTTGTTTCATTCAAAAGTGACTTTTACGTCTTGCATGGTGACCATTTTACAATCATGTGATGTACTAATACTGATAAGTTAACATATGGATTTGGTAAGGTCTTCTAATTTTTCATTGTCTTCAAAAGATGATTGATAGACAGTAGGGAACTCAATGTCATCTACATACAGTCAACCATTTTGGTGTATGAAAAACCACAAATTTATGTTATTTTTTAAATCTTTTGAGTAGAACACTTGACTAACTTCTGATGCAAGAATAAGCGGCTCATCTTTCATGTTATTATTGTTCTTCAATTCCCCTAAATTAAGTGTGATCAGGTTTGAAACGGGATATATTTTGCAACCATTGACCTTATCCTCAAACTTTACCCAATCACAATAAAAATCTATTTGTTTGAAGTTAGTGTAATCTAGCTCAAGTATCTCCTGAATGACTCTATAATACGTTGTTTCTGCTTCCTTATAATTTTTATCCTTATCACTTGCTCTAAATTTTGTAATTTATCTCATGTATGTACCTCTATTTTGTGTTACCATACAGTCTTTGTACTTTTTTGTGGAAAATGAAAACCCATTCACTTGGTACTTTGTTTAACTACATGTTATGAACTTTAGCCCGTGCGCTAGCCGCCACAAAGTTGGATCGACATCGATGGTCTTTATCAACTACATAAAACAAAATAAGTAAAAAAAAAAGCATGGTCACAAAGGTGTATTGCCCACTTATAAACACGTGAAATACTTAAGACAATGTAATACCACATTACATAATTATGGAGTAAAATTTGAACGACTTCCACAATTGTAAACTTGCCTCGAGGTTTAAATCTAGTATTTTTCACATAGGAGTTATACCTCCTATGGAAAACACATATCAAAACGTATATATAAATTGAATTAAAAAAATGGAAATTCGAGACAAGTTCATGAACTTGCTTATTCCATTCATCCAATCCATCGTACTTATTAAGGATCCATCCACGCGTGTTCAAACTACACTTGGGTTAACATTATGTCTTTATCATTATCCAGAGGTATCTCACCCGCAAACTCATTGTCCTCATCAAAAAACGCTTCACGGATATGTTTATGATTGTCATCACCTCCGTTTGGTATATATTTCATGCAGTAAATACTAGCTTCTTGTACGATATATCCTTTTACAATAAACCCTTCAATGTATCTTTTATTGCGCACATATCCTTTATATGTTTTCTTCAACCTATGAACGTGACAAATTATATATTTTAGATGGTAGCTGTTTAAATCAAATAATGGTGTATATAACTGAAACTAGAAAATTACCTTTCAAAGGTATCCATCCATCTATATCTGACAAGGTCATAAATCAATGCTTCATTGGCTAAATGAACCATAAGGTGGATACTGATATCAATAAAAATGCATGTGGATAATGTTTTTCAAAAACACACATTGCTTCTATCAGTCTAGCCTTTGCTTTTAAAAGATGTTCCTTATTAATCAACTTTGAGCACAAAACGTTAAGGAATAGACTAATACGATGAACATTATTACATAGATCCTTATTTTGTGGATAAGAATGTTGAAGCAATACCGGAAGAAAATGTTCATCATGACATGGTAATCACGTGGCTTCATATTTCTCAATTCAGGAGGATTGATGCTCACATTGTTTCGGAAGTTAGAAGAGAATTTGTTAGGCACTTTCAGATTTTTCAGAACAGTGCAAAACCGTATCTTTTCTTCTTTGCTCGAAGTGAAAGTTGCCTTTGGTATGATTATTTTATTTTTTTTAGTATCTTCCATCACCTACAATATTTTTTTTATACCCATAGTTTTCAAATCCTTGCGTGCATTAATGCGATCTTTTTTCTTATCTTTATGGTACATAATGGTGCTAATGAGATGCTTCATGACATTCTTCTTCGTGTGCATAACATCAATATTATGTCGGATCAAATTTTCTTTTCAATATGGTAAATCAAAAAAGATAGACCTCCTACACCATCCAGAAACATTGTGAACTTCTTCATTGGTTGACTTTCCCGTTTTTGATCAATATCTTTTTTTCGTTAACCAACTTCCATTTTGATATTCGCTACTTTCTTTTCAACTTGAAAACCAGTCAATGGCCATTTAAATGACAAAGTTCTTGTTCGTTGTTGAAATTTGTCTTATCGTATTTCGTTAGGAAGAAACATTCGATGTCCTATGTAACACATCTTCTTACTTTGAGGAGATGATAAAAACAAGTGGTTTCCCCACAAATAGGACATGCAAAGTAATCGTGAGTTCTACATACCATAACTGCTTTAACTCATTTATCAATGACTGTAAATAAACATCAATAACCTTCCTTGGTTGTTTTGGGCTAGAAATCAAAAATGTTAACATTGAGATCTCCCCTTTCATGCACATTGACAGAGGAAGATTATATGGTACTACAATTACTCGCTATTACGTGGCTCAGCAGCAAACATTTGGTCAAAAGAATCTACGGCTTTCTATTGAGAAGTGTCCATGGATGACGCACTACGGTTGGATCAAAATTGGCACGACCATGCCATGTCCTCGCATGAGCTATCCATGGTACAGTATACAGTCTCTTCAATCAGTAAATAAAAGGGAAATGTCTTAATGTTTTTCGAGGTACTTTGGTGCCTTTTCTCTCTTTGTTGAATGATGTCATATATATCTTGTTCATTGCAATTTGTACAAGAAACTTTGTTCGCATCATCTTTCTAATACAATATGCAATCATGGATGCATGCATCATAAATTTTGTAATTCATCCCAACTTGCTTAATGATCTTCTTTACATCGGAGTACTTTATCGACAGCGTGTTACCTTCGGGGAGTAACTCCTTTATTAGTTCGAGGAATGCAATCACACCATTATCTGAAAAGCCGTATTAGATCTTCAATTTATTCGGT
The DNA here is from genome assembly GCA_030737875.1 of Allium sativum. NCBI lineage: Eukaryota > Viridiplantae > Streptophyta > Magnoliopsida > Asparagales > Amaryllidaceae > Allium > Allium sativum. The sequence goes on from JASFAX010006146.1 coordinate 24,575, forward strand.
TTAACAATGGCATACAAATTTGAATGTGAAGGATACAGTGGCTCTTTTACGCTACCAAAAAGTGATTTATACTTCTTACTTTCATTGACCTACCAATCTCCATTATCCGTAGACTGCTCTCCAATATTATCATGATCGTGCAATGAAATTTTAGGTTGAAAATGATGAAATCTACCTGCATAATTGACCAGATCTTCCATCCTAATGTGTTCAAACTTGTCAATAATTGTGGCATGACTAACTGGTTGTTGTTTTTCCATCTCCTCCCTTTTTCCCCATGAAAATACCACACTATATATGATTATATAATACCCCATTTAAGAAAATGAAAACGAATGTCATCTAATTTTATTTGTCTTCATATTTTTGCATCGGATGCAAGTGCATAAATACACCCCTTTCTCCCCATCGTTTTCTACAACAAAACTAATGAAATTCTACACCTCGTTCATATAACATGTAGATCTTAGATCAGATCCATTTATCCAATGTTTTTCTGTACTGAAAGACATGTCGCCTTCCTATATCATATATAACAGAACATGAGATGTGAATATAATATACTTCTAATGTAATCGACTTAATTGACAATAAAATAAGACATTTAACGTATTTTTAAGGCATATATTTGCCTGTTGAATACATATGTTAATGTAAAGCCATTGGGGACTGTTAGGAAATGTAGAATGCGGATCTTGAGGAAAAACAAACAATAAAGGGAGGGTGAATAGCGTTTATAAGGAATTTTTGAAAATCTTAAACTTAATTGATCTACCATATGAATCACATACACCAGAGATGATCATAAACACAGAATCAAACACAGACAAAGAAATAAATAAACATAAAATGCAGAAAAGGAAAGAACACACCAGATTTTATACTTGTTTGAATTCCTCCTACGTCCAGTCCCTTGCAATGCAGGATTGTATAGAGCTTTATTATTATTATCAATATCCAAGTACAACCCCTTGATTCCACAACTACAAGGTTAACACCGCTTCAAACACCCTTGATTTCGTGGCTATATGGTTAACACAGCTCCCTTTCCTTGATTTCTGGGCTACAAGGAACACACCCTTTCCCAAACTATTCCCAAATGACTACAGCAACCCTAGAACTCTTCAATTCAGAGAGTATTTGATAGAGAATGAGAAGAGAAGAAGATTGATATAATTTGAGTAGAAATTGGAAAAGTATAAGTGTAGAAATCAAGAAAATGATGTATATTGATGGTGGTATGTAAAGGGGTGAAGACGGAGAAGAAGAATGATAAAAAAAAATCGAAATCAGACCTTATTTATAGTGTCGCAATGGTTACAACATTTCATAAACGTTACAAATAGTGAAAAGACACTTCCTTTGAAAATTGAAATTATGGCAGTTGTATGTCGACATAGCCATAAATTTATGTCGACATATACATGTTGATTTTGTTTTTTAAAGTTTTTTCAAGTGTTTAAACTAACATATATTCTGGAAATTCCTAAAACAAAAACTAGTGTTTAAAATAGATTTTCTAAAGTATAAAAACATAGTATTATATTATATGAACATATTTACAAAGTTATAAGATTTAAAACTATAAAACTATATATTATAAACTTATATATTAAAACTTTATAAACATATAAGTTTGAAATCAAAAGTAAGATAATAGTTCTAAAATAATTTGAAATTAGGATTTGAATTTTGAAAAAAAGAATTTGAACCTTGAGTGTTATTTAGGGTCTTACAAATAAACTAGACTTAATTACTATATTTTTCTTGAGCTCTTGAAATCTTGATAACTTGATAACTCATGAGTCTTGAATCTCTTTTGAATTTTAAATCTCATGGAACTCAAAAACTGTACAGTCTTCAGTATTTAAGTCCTATATACAAACCCTGAATATAAATGTATATATATTCTAGATAGAGATGTTAGTATATATATTTTTATACTCAATTGATAATGATAGTGGAAATAATGTTGTTTTCATCAAAACTCCATTCTCCAACAATTTAACCCTTTTAGATGATGACAATCTTGATTTATAAAATATTCGTACCTGTTCATACCTATTGATACTTTTAGATCTGTTCCTTCGATTGCTCCCCCTTTCATCGTGAATCCTACTTACTCCTATTTAGACTAAGCCTAATTAATCCTTATTTTATAATTTCTCCCCCTTTGTCATCAACAAAAACAACCTCTAAATATAGGCCCTTTAAATCTATATTATAAATAACTATATCCTATATTTATATATTCTAAAGTTATAATACTTGATTCTATACTAAAGTACTCAATATACATGACTCCCTCTAAATTCATGCCTATATTATTCTAAAAGTATAAACAAATCCATCATTACAAGTATTATGGTTAATATTTACAAAAGTTTCAATCTATACATATACAAATTTCAAGTCCAAGCAATCCAAATCAAGCAATATTTACAAATAAGTTCAATCAAATTCAAATCAAATAAACCAATCAAACAAATCATACCAATCAAACAAATTCAAATATCTCTTGGAACTTGCACCCATCTGTCTCCTCCAAATATTGGCTCCTTCTTGATGACTTCCCAATCTTCATCTTTTTTGTGGGTGGTGCTTTAGTGAGATTGTTGTCTTCATCTCTGAAAAGAGAAGATATTAGACAACGGATGCATCAAAGTGCTTCTCTTGATGTTCAACCATCTTTAATTGACTCAATTCGAGATGACGTTGATTACGTGGTATTATAGATAGGATATTCTTGAATGAATTCAATGTTTCTTCAAGATTCTCACTCAAATTATGAATGAGGTTTGCCATAATTTGATATTATAGAAAAGAAATGATTAACGAAGAAGGAGAAAGGTTAGAATAATTTTTTCTAGAAGAAATAGGTATTGTCTTAGGGTTTGGAATTCGTTGGAATTGAATAGACACTAGTTAGTTATTTAAATTTTAAATTTTGAACAAAATTTAAAAACTGGTAGTTATATGTCGATATACTTATGTTATTTTTTGTTTATTTCAATTTTTAGTTAATTCTTATTATATTATTTTAATTTATTTAATTCTATTGTGTTTTTACAGTAAATTAAAGATTGTTTTGACATAAATAAACATCATCCATTACTACTTGAAAGAAAATACGTTCAACTAATATAAGATACTAAATATGAGATTCGAAAGTAAATACAAGTAAATACGAATGATAACATAAACTAGATAAGATTAGATTTCAGCGGAAGATGAGGAGGAAGATGATATTCCAAGTTTTCTTCCTATTTTGCTAATGAACTTAGACATATAGGAAAGTGTCCTTTTGATTTTCTTTTGGTTCTTAGCTAAATTGGCTTGATTTTGAACAAGCATTTCTTTGGATATGGTTCTAGGGTTAAATGGACACTCTATATTTTCCAAAGAGGTTTCTCCTTCTTCGATATTCATAGGATTTTCCTCTTGTTGTTATTACTTTCGAGCTTGTTTATTTTCGAATGTTTCATAAGGTTTAAAGGTGATTTGAATTTTCATAAGATGTATATTTGTCGAGTCACGCACCTTTCTTGACACAAATTTTTCTCCCCTGAGATGCACTCCAAAATACTTAAAAATACGACTAAGATAAACTCCATAGTAATGAGTGTTTTCTCTTCTTGACATTTTTTTGGCTTAAATTCTTTTAAAATCATATCAGCCCAATTAATATTATAAAATCCAAAACTAGCAAAGAGGGCTTTTGGGATTTTGAGGGTAGGGTTGTTGAAATGTTCAGAATGGGGAGTGATGGTATGTTGAAGGAGCAGGTTGACGATTCTTGCTTTTGGGCAGAAAAAGCGATTTTTAAGTTCCAAATGAGCATCACTTTCAAATATGTGATGAAAGGTTTCCAAATCCATTTCATCAATTTCGAATTCCAAAAAATCCAAGCCCGTACACTTTCAATTTAAGATAGTACCCGAAATTTCACAATCCAAAATGATTTGAGTGCCTTTTACGCTACTCCATACTTGATTTTCATCTCCTTCGTAAAAGCCATGATTCAAATTTGCATAGAACATTTTGATGAGTTTCGGGTAACATACTTCGTTGTTATCACGAGCATCAACCAAGCTTAAAACTTCATTTTGATTGAAAAGAGAAGGAAGATCGTAAGATGGAAAATCTTTAAAGACGGCAAAAGCTCTCGTATTGACTTTTGCATTTGCTAAGTAGTCAACATAGGTACGATTGCTTCTTTATCATTGTAGATATAATCTTTGGTGAGTTTGGTTAATCTCATTGTTTGAGGTATGCTTAAGGAAACCATTAAAGAGTTTTCGAAGAGTATAGATATAAAGAAAGTTGTTTGAAATTTGAATGAGAGGTAGAAAGAATGAGAATGAATAGATAAATAAATAGAGTTTAAATTGGCATAACTTTTCTGAAATTAACGATACATTTTCAGACCTTGGGAGTTGGTGAAAAGTTAGAGGGAAGTTTGAAAGTTCAAACTCTTGAAATTCATATTTTGAATTTCATTTTCTGGCCTATATTCGACATGTCGATTTATGTATGTCGGCATACATGTTGGTTTTCAAAAGACATGTTGATTTAACATTTGTTTTATTATATAAATGTTTAATATTTCAGATTTATTATTTCCTGAAATAATATTAATCCTAACAAACATATTGAATTAATTTTTATTATTTATTATTTTATTATTATTTTGAATCTCAAATTTGAATTTTAAAGTTCAAGTTTGAATTCCAAATTCAAACAAGGCAAACAAACAAAACATCCATTCATCCAAATCAACCAGAAAATTAAAAATCAATTAAGGTGTACCTGGTTTTTAGATCCGTTTCTTCGATATTTTCTTAATTCTGAATTGTTGTGAAACACATATTTGAATTTCCAGTTTCTGGCTCTTCATCACTTGATGATGAATCTGAATCATCTAAAGTTGCTGCATATGCCCTCTTTCTCTTCTTTAACGAATTATTGTCTTTTGTTGATTTGATTTATCTGGATATGGACACATTCTTTTTATATGACCTGGTTTGTTGCAGGTATAACATCTATCATCATTTTTTCCCAAACTCGCTTGATTATTTCTCTAAAAAATATTTCTCCTTTTATATCTCAGTTTCTGAAATTTCTTATCATTAAAGCAATTTCTTCATCGTCCTCACTACTTGAATCGTAACCATTTATTGTTGCTTTGAATGTTATAAATTTCTTTTTTGTGGGATTATTTTCCTTTCTTGTCTATAGTTGCACTTAGAATGACATCAGATTTCCAATTAACTCCTCAATCTTCATTTCATTGACATTATTGGCTTCTTCAATTGTCAATGCTTTCTGATCTCATTCTGGAGTCAAGGAATTGAGTATTTTTCTGACTTGGTCTTCTTCTGAATAAGTTTTTCCCAATGCTATGAATGAATGCAAGATCTCCTAGAATCTGCAATACATATCGAAGATAGATTCATTCTCATTCATTTTAAGTATCTCAAACTGATTAATTAGCATTGATATTTTTTTGGTTTAACATTATTGGTTCCTTCATGAGTAACTTGTAATGTTCTCTATATTTCATAAGCAGATTTACAAACTAACACTCTATTAAATTCATTCCTATCTAACGAATAGAAAAACATGTCCATGGCTTTAAAATTGCTTTGAGCAGCAACCTTTTGTTCATTAGTCCAATGTGCAAAATTAGTAGTGGGTTAACAATATTTAGTCTGTGTGTTATTCCATGTGTCTAATCCTACTGATTGTAAATATATTTTCATTCTTCATGCCCAATATGAATAATTACTTCCATTAAATAATGGTGATCTAATAGTGGACTGACCCTCTACAAAAGAACTATTATTACCAGTGTTAGTTGACATTTCATATTTTCAAAAATCAGATTATGAACTTTTTGAAAATCTATATTACGATACCAATGGTTAGGGAATGCAAAATGCAGACCTTAAGACAGAACAAAAACTAGAGGAGGGATGAATAGTGTTTGCGAGGAATTTTTGAAAATCTTAAATTAAAATGATCTACTATATGAATCACACACACCAGAGATGATCACAAACACAGAATCAACACAGATATAGAAATAAGTAAATATAAAATGCAGAAAAGGAAAGAACATACTGGATTTTATACTGGTTCAGATTATTCCTACGTCCAGTCCCACGCAATGCTGGATTGCGCAGATTTTTGTTATTATCAATATCCAATACAATCCCTTGATTTCATGGCTACAAGGTTAACACCGCTCCCTTTCCTTGATTTCAGGGCTACAAGGAACACACCCTTTCCCAAACAATTCCCAAATGATTACAATAGCCCTTGAACTCTTCAATAACACTTCAATTCAGAGAGTATTTGGTAGATATTGAGAAGAGAAGAAGTTTGATATAATTTGAATAGAAATCGGCAAAGTATAAGTGTAGAAATCAAGAAAATGACGTATATTAATGGTGGTATGTAAAGGAGTGAAGATGGAGAAGAAGAATGATTAAAAAATTTGAAATCAGACACTATTTATAATGTCTCAATGGTTGCAACGTTTCAGATACGTTACAAATAGTGAAAAGACACTTCCTTTGAAAATTGAAATTATGACAGTTGTATGTGTACATAGCCATAAGTGTATGTTGACATATACATGTTGATTTTGATTTTTAAACTATTTTTCAAGTGTTTAAGCCAATATATATTCTAGAAATTCCTGAAATAAAAACTACTATTTAAAATTGATTTTCTAAAGTATAAGAACATAGTAATATATTATATGAACATATTTCTAAAGTTATAAGATTTAAAACTATATAACTATATATTATAAACTTATATATTAAAACTTTATAAACGTTAAAAATTTATAAATATATAAGTTTAAAATCATAAGTAAGATAATAGTTTGAAAATAATTTGAAATCCGGATTTGAATTTTGAAAACTTAATTTGAAAATCAGAATTTGAACCTGGAGTGCTATTTAGAGTCTTACAAATAAACCAGACTCAATTACTATATTTTTCTTGAGCTCTTGATATCTTGATAACTCACGGGTCTTGAATCTCTTGGAACTCTAAAACTATAGAGATGTAGTATATAGATTTTATAATCAATTAATAATGATAATTGCAATAAGGTTGTAAACATCAAAACTCCATCTCTAACACATACCTCAAGGAAGGGGAATGTGGTTGCAGACACATTGAGTAGGCAAAGAATGACCTTAAGTCCTTTATTCGTGGAAGAGCTTGGAGTTTATCTCATCATTTTATTTTTACACCATCTATGAATTTTATTCTCGAGTTATTGGCATCGTTAGAGGTTTGACAAACTCTTTTGGAGCACATTGGATCCACTTAGTGCGAGGATCAGTAGTTAATTGGCATCTTGGATCAACTCGGTAGAGGACAGGCCTCTAGCCACCTTGCTTGATATTCTGTGGAAGAGAAGGGGTGGCTACGTCGAGATGGAAGGTTGTGTGTTCCCAAAGTCATTGATTTGTTGAGATCAGTTATAAAGGAGACTCATCACTCTCAGATTACTATCCATCTAGGCGGTGACAAAATGTACAAAGGCACGAAGAGAGTTTTTCGTTGGACTGGTATGAAGAAGGTTGTGGCGGAGTATGCGGCCCGATATTTGACTTGCCAGCAAGTAAAGGCCAAACAGAGGAAACCTGGTGCATTGCTTTAGCCTTTAGACATGACACAGTGGAAGTGGGAGAGCATCTCTATGGATTTTATTGATAGTTTGCCCTGATCGAGGATGGGAAACACCTATATTTAGGTTATAGTTGATAAATTCACTAAGAGCGCTCACTTTATCTCAGTCAAGAGCAAAAGGACGACAACTTGGTTAGCATTAGTATACCTTAGAGATATCATCCAACTTCATGGGTTACCTTTAAGTATTGTTAGTGACCGTGACCCCATATTTACAAATGAGTTTTGGAGGAGCTTGCAAGAGGCACTAGGGACACAATTGCGACTTGGCACTGCCTATCACCCTCAGACCGGTGGACATACTAAGAGGGTCAATAGGGTTCTTGAGGATTTATTGAGTGTGTATTCTAGACTTTAGAGGGACTTGGTAGGAGCATCTCCCACTGTTAGTGTTTTCCTAAATAATAGTTATCAGACGAGTATTGGTACATTATGGATGACCCTGCAGATCACCTACATGTTGGTGGGAGTTTATGGAATACTTCTACTTGGGCCTGAGATGGTTAGAGAAACTTCAAAAAAGATAGACCTGATTCACAAACGGATGGAAGCAGCTTAGGACAAGAAGAAGTCATATGCTGATCAGAGGAGGATCGACTTAGAGTTCAAGGTAAGAGATATGGTCTTTATATAGGTGTCGCCTTTTAGGAACGTTGTTCGCTTTGGATTGCTAGGGAAGTTGGCGCCGAGGTTTGTAGGGCCATTCCCAATAGTTGAGAGGATAGGTCAGATGGCCTACAGAGTTAAATTACCAGAGAAAATGGTGGGAGTTTAAGATGTGCTCCATGTTTCCCACTTGAGGAAGTGTCTACATGATTCCATGGAGGTAGTAAAGCCAAGTACCCTTGAGGATGTAGAGATAGAGAATGAGGCATCAATTATAAATGTTCCTACCCGTATATTTGGATCGAAAGTTAAAAAGCTACTAAACAAGGAGATCAAGTTGGTGAAGGTTCA
>JASFAX010006147.1:0-33236 GCA_030737875.1 Allium sativum
GAACCTGTAGAATGTCTCACAGCGCACAGAACAAAATATAATAATAACATACTTGAAATGAAACAGGGAGACAGTGCATAAGCTAAAAACCAGAACTAAGCATCATAGCAGCGGAAATCCAAAATATAGCTTATTACAACTTTTCAACTATCTCAAAACAAAAGTAAGATAAAGGAGGTACACTACTAATGCCCAAGTAGCGACCACCAACGACACACAGAGAATGTGTATAAATATATATATCATACGTGGAAGCCTCCTGTCCGCCTCCGAATCAGCTACTCGCGCACCACCAGCTAACCTGTCTCTAGTCTGCTCGTGTGAGCACCCAGAGTAATAAGAGGAGACATAAAACTCTGGGTCATACATAAAGCCTGGTATGAGGGATAAGCATCTAAAGTGACAATAACAGGTAGACTAAAACATACCTGAACCTGGACCTGCAACCAAAGAGTTAGCACTACATACTGTACAACACTCTAAGGTGCCATATCAAACGGTGTAAAGATACGGAGGTGGGGGAGGTGTGCATGTCATAGTGATGGCAAACAATCAAACATAGCTTCCATCCTCACATCTCTCACTCAGTGCGCAAAGCATACGATATTCACTACTTCGATCACCCACCCTTGCTACGATCACTTTGCCCCATGAAGTCATAAATGGCTTCACTGCACTGATAACGTAGCCACTAATCCTTCGCTATGTCCACTTGCCTCATGGAGTTACTCACCCCATCTGCGCTGGCGCATAGCCTTACCAATCCTTACTATGTCCACTTGCCCTATGGAGTTATTCACCCCATCTGCGCTGGCTCATAGTCTTACCAATCCTTACTATGTCAACTTGCCCCATGGAGTTATTCACCCCATCTGCGCTGGCTCATAGTCTTACTACGCATCACCTTACCCCTCAAGTCATGATGACTCTACTGCACTGATAACGTAGTCTTGCTACCATCACCTTGCCCCTCGAGTCGCAATGACTCTACTGCACTGATAAGTAGCCCATCATTCATTTTTAGTGGTGAATTGAAGTTATGAACGTCGACAACTCCTTAGCACACGTCCCGCAGCAAAGTCCAACCATGAAGTGAACTCATCGGTTCCCAACTGGATCCTGAGCTCTAACTTCCCATATTGGACTACCTTTACATCTCGGGTTATTGGTCAATACTGGGTCGGGTCGGGTTCCTCCTCAAGCCATCGGTTTGGGTCGGGTGTCCTCCATCGGTTCGGGTCGGGTCTTCTTCTGGTATGGTTCGGGTCGAGACCACTCCATCGCGTAGGTTCGGGTCGGGTGCCATCTCCTATCCAATTCGTGCTTCCGCTCCGATCCGCTCCCTCATTCTTCACGTGCTCCGATCCGATCCCTACTTCTTTATCCGATCCGATCCCTTCTCCTTCATCCGATCCGATCCCAGTTCAGTTAGTGTGGCCTTCCTTTTTGCCAATTTTCTCAAGTGTCAGGTTCCGATCCGATCGAATCCCTTGCCCAGTTCAACATATCCGATCCGAGCCCTCATATCCGATCTGATCCGATCCTGCACTGTTTCCTGAAGCTTTTCCAGCAAGTGTTTACGCCATTCGACGACGTTTTCGACCATTCTAACTATTGAAATCAATCACAAAGCATATCATACAGTCATAGCAACATGCATAATCAACCACAAACATCAAAACATCAATATGATAGGTTAAAATGGATCAAACATACCCAAAACCCCATATTTCCCCTTAAGCATGTTTAGGTGAAACTAATGATAGGATTAGCGAAACTTAACCAAATTAATCCAAATTCATATCAGAGGTCTAAAACATCATTTAGGAATTTATGAACATTTTTCACGAATTTATTAGTGTATAAATTCGCTAATTAACACTAATTACCCTTAATTACCCAAAATTAGTGCAAAACTATGCAAATCACTCACCTTAGCCACAAATAAACTAAGATCTGAAATAAATCTCTGATTTGATGTGAATCCCAATGCTAAACAGCAGCTCCAATGTTGCTTTGGTGTAGATCTTCCTTGATTAGAGGTTGCTAAGCCAAATCCTTGACCAAAAGGTGATTTGGAGGTGATTTAGAGGTTGGAGGCCATTTTTAGGGTTCCTTGGTGATAAGTGAAGGCTAGAAAACTGAAATGGAATGATGCTCTATCTCATTTCAGCCTTCCCATAACCCTTATCCAGAAATGGGTTATGGGTCTACTCACTAATCACCCGATTTGGCCCGGTTAAGCAGTTTTTCACCCTCCAAACCTTATTTCAGCCATATCTCCCAAACGGTAAGTCCGTTTGGCTATTATGACCACTCTACGGAAAGGTAAACCATCAAACAAATCCAATAGGAGTGGTTTCAGATCAAAATTCCTTTCCAATCAAAAGTTATGGCCAAAACAAGATCAACTAGGGGCAAAATGGTCATTTAAAAATCGACAAAAATCATAAGCATGGGAAATGACTCTAATAGATGTTTCCCAAAGTTACATGACCATACGACTTCATACGGGAAATAAATAAATATCCTACGATCCCCCGATGCGTAGAATACGGGTCGTTACATCAGCCGTGTATGTCGAGAACATGCCACGATCATAGCAGACATGGCGAGAAGCACCAGTGTCTACCCACCAACCCTCTGATCCACCAACAAGGTGAATCTCAGTAATCATAGCCGTAAGAGGCTCCTCAGTCAGGTTAGCCTGCGGTGTAGAGCTTGGCCTGTTCCGACACTTACGTGCCATATGACCTGGTTTTCCACAGTTGTAACATAGAAACAACTGTCCAGAGTCATTCTTTTGGGCTGGTCTCTACTGTCCTTTTGGGTTTCCTTGCGGATTCCCATTCTGTTTGTTGCGCCTGTTCTGATTCTTAAAAGATTTCTGATTTGGTTTCAGAACAGCGGGTGTGGTCTTCTTAGTACTGTTGTTATTCACAATCAGCACCTCTTCTTTCTGGTCCTGCTTGCGTGCCTCCTCCTCAATACGGAGGCGTGTAATCAAGCTCTCTAAGGAAAATTCCTTAGTCTTATGTCGCAAGACATTCTTAAAATCTTTCCAGCTTGGGGGTAATTTGTCAATGATAACAACAATTTGAAATTGTTCGTCCAAGACCATACCTTCGGAGATGATCTCATGAGCTATTTTCTGCAGCTCATGAGATTGCATCTCTACCGATCTATCATCAGTCATCTGGTACTTTAGGTAGCGGCTCACAGCATATTTCTTTGCCCATGCCTCCTCTGTATCATATTTCTTTTTCAGTTCTTCCCAGATCTCCTTTGCTGTCTTTTCATCTGAGTTATAGTAATCATACAGATCATCGCTTAGTCCGTGTAGAATAAAGTTTTTGCATAAGTAATCCTGTTCAGTCTAGGTCTGCAGTTGCTTTGACTGTTCAGTCCATGATGCCATTTTCGCTGCATCAGCCTCGTCAGGTTTATCTGGAAGCTGCGGTTTGTCAGTAGTGAGCGCAGCCACAACCTTTCTGATGGTGAGGAAGAACTCCGTCTTCTGATGGCATCGTTTGAAATGCAAGCCTTCAAATCTGAATGGAGCAGCAGTCACGAGAGGTTCTGGAAAGCAGAGGGTGGAGCAGAATCGTCTAGGGTTGAGTTGGAAGCCATTGTTTCAGATCGTCTTCAAATTGTTGGGAAACAATGGCTGAGTCGCGGACTAGGTCGCTTTCTTGAAGACGATTCGGCGATCTGGTCGGAGGTGCAAACCAGTTCGTTCCTTCGCCGCCGCCCCTAGGATAAAATAGCCTATAAAACAATAACTGATTTGCTTGCACAACAAATCAGTGCAGATTTGCACTTTCTGAATTAAAATACTGCTCGAGAATTTCTGAGAGAAAGAAAATTTTTAATGGCGGCCGAGAGAAAAAGAGAAATTGTGATTCGGTAGGTATTCTCGTCTGAAGCTAATGACAATATATAGGACGAGAATTAGGGTTACTGATTAGTGGGCCGCTAAAATTGAGGGATAAGAGTTTTTACCGTTGCAGAAATCTTTTCCATAAAAAAATGGTTCGAAAAAGGCTAAGTTTTATGGTCCAAAAAATATAAGTGTCTACACCACAAAGCCCAAGCCCAAGCTCGAGCCCGAACCGAACCGGGTCGAGTCGAGTCGAGTCGGTCGGTCGCGCACGTGTGTGGTGGTCATGATGCATGGTCTCCCTCCTCACAACAAAGCATGTATTTGGAGCCCAAGGCCCCAACATGATTTCTTAGAAACAAGTATAAATGCTTGCCTCTTCTATATAATCCCATGATGTGGGACTATTCTCCCATAGGAGCCAATCATACACTTATTCCATTATTTTTAATAATTCACTAATGTTATAAAACATTTCCAACAATAATTTAACCGGTTATACCGACAGAACCTTTGATCTTACATCTACACGGTTTGGCCTAGTAACAATGGTTTATAACATTCTTGTGCTTAGAGAAATAAATTTTACATGGCATAAAAGATCGCCAAATGGCTATATGTTGTCCTAATTCATGTCAGGTAAATAGTTACTCATGACGAACTCATTTTGAAAGAGGGCAGAGTTTTGCACAACAAAAATTTAAGTATACATGTTAATATTATACATACCATTTTAACAGCCAATTCTCTTATTTTATGCAGATGTTAACACAAATTACATCCTGAATACTACTCCCATAATTCCAAAATTGGTACTTACTTTTTTTTAATTAACTTAGCTTTCGAAATGCATAACTGATTAATGCATACAGTTGTAATATTATCCTTAGTTTCTTTAAACTATTTGAAATCATTAATTAACACAGAGGTGTTCGTATCAACCTGCTAGCAAAATTCTTTGTGCACATCCGATTTTCGGTCACCACCATGACACCACCACAATTTTATTAGTGCTCTAATAATGAAATATAAAATTTTTGATTTCTTCCATTTAATGATTACCTTTTCTGTTTTCATCATCAATTAGAGTTACCTATTAAAATAAATCAAAATAACTATCAAACATGAAACATCCAAAAAAGAATAGGTTCAAAGAAAAATCAAATAGTCAACTTATGCAAAACACAGTTAGAATTTCAAACCTAAGTCGGATAGTCTGTAACAAATCAAAATTATATTCCAATTCTTAAATAGAAGTAAAGAATTTAACACCTTTTCAAAATTAAAGAAGATGTGCCTGTGCTGGTAGTGATGGAGTCAGTAGATCACACTCTGAACTTCAAAATCTGGAGTCGACGATCTATATTGGAGTTGTCGCTGCACTATGAGTCATTAAGTTGTCGTTGCTAAGAAGCCACATCAGAGTTTGAAGGCGCCACTGCCTGCTCTTGGTTTTAATGTGGATATTTTCTGGTCTGTTATAGTCTATGTTATTCAATAAATAAAACTTCGTGTCTTCAAAATTTTTAGGCCCAAAGTCCTTGCTTCTGTTGCTTCACAAAAAACCAGTCCTGTCACTGAACTTGCCTTCCATCTCCATTACTACAACAACACCCAAGTTAGAGAAAATACTACTGTCAAATAGTAATTATCACACACTGTCTGCCAATCCAAAACATAAATGGTTAACTATTAAAAAGCAACAAGGTGGAGAACCCAGCAGGGCATATCGCTTCTCGTCATTCTAAACTTCCAGGTCTGGATTATGTGGCAGGAAAGAAATGAACGCATTTTTAATGGCATTACATTCTATGTTCTTTGCTTATACCAACATATAAATAGTAGGGAGCTGTCGAGGATGAGGATAAGGATAATTGACTAAGTCCCAATGTCATGGCTTTTGTCTTTGCCATTTTTGCTTGACATCATATTTTCATCTTGTTGTATATTACATATACCTGATCACGTCATATAACACATTTTTTATATTCAGTAGACAGGTCAGGTAAACTTCCATTGCTGATAGCCCATCAACTTCCAAACCCACCAAAAAAAACATGTATGAGAAAATTACTACATATTCCACATGTAATTTTTTTTTTAAACAAATGGGTACTTATATTACAACATAGAGGTACAAATGGTTTCGAACTGGGAAAACAAACAACAACATAAAAAAACAAATGCTTTACATAGGGAAAGAACCAGCTTAAAACCAAAATAAACAGACACAGAGACAAAAGCACTAGATAACACATTTAAAACCAAGAGAACCACTACAACTGTTGAAATTGCTGATTCAAATATTTGTAGAGAAGGAAAGAAATTGACTGATTGTCAATCAAATAATTGGCTCCTATATGGAATAGTTTGGGTGCCAAGTTTACTTGGAGGTCAAGAAAACTTGGGCATGAAGCAATAGATATTATATTTTTTCTTCATGTCCAAGTAATCTAGAACTTTCTCTTCTTTATCTCCAAGAAATCCCTCTATATAAATAGGGGTTATGTTATTGTATAGAGTGCAATCCACCATTGATCTTCTCTCTATTGTAATCTTATTCATCTCTTATGTACTCATTTCTTCATTGAGAAATAAAAGTTGTTGGGTCTCCATGGACGTAGGATATTCATATTCGAACCACGTTAAATCTTCTGTGTCTTTTTTTCTGTTCTTTGTTTTTTGTGAGATTTCATAATTGTTTTGTTATACTCCATTGGTATCTAAATAGACAATACTAGATCCTCATCAAAATTCCGCATAAATCACTATAGATTAGTATCAGAGCTGGTGTTATTGTTTCTGTTTGGATATTAATGGCTACTTCTAGTAAGTCTGTTGGAAGATCTGACATCAATTATGGAGTAACACGTTTTGACGAAAAAGGAGATTTTGGTACTTGGAAGATAAAGATGGTCGTATTGAAAAAGGAGAAGACTTTTAAAGTTGTTTCTGCGTCTGAGAAATTGAAAGATGTTAATGCAGCTGAATTGGAGGAAATGGAAGACGAAGCTCCCACAACAATTCAGTTGAGTCTTTTAAATGAAGTCCTTAGAGAATTTTCTCAGAAGAAGATGGCGAAGGAACTATGGGATGCATTATCAGATGCATATAAAGACAAATCTCTCACAATTTTGATTACTCTACAACAACAACTTTATTCATTCAAGATGAAGCCTGGAGCCGATCTTAAGGAGCATGTAGATGCCCTGACCACTTTAGTTATGAATCTGAAGGTAGTAGATGTTGATATTACTGATGAGGCTCAAGTCGTGATCCTCCTATGTTCCTTGCCTAAAGAATATACTGCTTTTGTCAATTCCATGATTTATGGTCGTAGTAAAATTAGCCTTTCTGATGTAAAGGCTGTCCTTCATAATGAAGTGTTAAGAGGTAGAGTGGCGAGCACTAGCATTGATAGTGATACCGAAGGCTTATCTGTTCATAGAGGTAGAAGTCAAAGCAAGTTGAAGAAAGATGAAGAACAGAATTCTTCGAGGTCTCAGTCTAGGAGGGCCTAAGAAATTGACTTGCCATTATTGTAAGAAGCCCGGGCACTTTGTTGCACAATGTCCCATGCTTGAAGGAATAAGAAAAGACACAAAGCATGCTTCAGCCTCTACAGCGGAGAAATTAGATACAGAGAGTGACACTGATGTGTTTACAGCTTCTAGCTCTTCTGGGAAGAGCACCCTATGGTTGATTGATTCTGGCGCATCCTATCGTATGACACCTGATAAGAACTCTTTTTCCACTTACCGTGAGACTGATGGAGGTGAAGTTCTTATGGGCAATGATGCTTCTTGTCGTATGGTTGGTGTTCGTAGTGTAAAGATCAGGATGTTTGATGATGTTATTCGAACCATTACTGATGTTAGGCATGTACCTGATTTAAGGAGGAGCTTAATTTCTGTTGGGGCATTGAGTAGACTTGGACTAAAGATTGCAGTTGAAGAAGAGAAGATGTAAATATCTAAGGGTTCCATGATCTTTATGAAAGGAGCGAGGGCAGGAAATCTCTATTTACTAAAGGGCACTACTGTAGTTGGTGAATCAGCTTCTATTATTTCATCTGATTCAGATTCTTCCAGATTATGGTACTTGCGGATGGGCCACATTGGCGAGTGCAGCATGGATAAGCAAAGAAAGCAAGGTTTGATTGACAGAGTTCGACATTCAAAGATTATTTTTTGTGAAGAGTATGTTCTTGGTAAGCAGACGAAGATTACTTTTGGTGTTGGTGAGCATAAGGCAAAAGATGTTTTGGATTATGTTCACGCGAATGTTTGGGGACCTTCCCTTTGCCCATCCTTGGGTGGAGCCAGGTATTTTGTTTCATTTATAGATGATTTCTCTCGTAAAGTTTGGGTATACTTTCTAAAGTCCAAAAGTGCTTTGCTAGATTTCATAAACGGAAATCTATGGTAGAGAAACAGTCAAGGAAGAAATTGGAAGTTTTCCGTTCAGATAATGGCAGTGAATTCGTATCACAGGAATTCATCGATTATTGTGAGTCTGAAGGCATTAAGAGGCATTACACCACACCAGGAGACTCCCAGTACAATGGAGTTGCAGAAAGGATGAATCGAACATTTTTGGAGAGAACTAGGTGCCTCAGATTGACTGCTAAGTTAAAGAAGGGATTTTGGGCTGAAGCTTTATCTATGGCGACTTTCCTCATCAACCGCACACCTTCTACTGCCATAGATACGAAGATCCCTGAAGAAGTATGGAAAGGAGAACCTATTAGCTATTCGTTCCTCAAGGTGTTTGGTTGTCCAGCTTATGTGCATGAGAGTCGAGGAAAGCTGGAATCTAGAGCTCGCAAGTGTATCTTTCTAGGTTATAGAAGAGGAGTAAAAGGATATAGGTTGTGGTGTCCTATTAGTAAGAAACTTATTATAAGCAGGCATGTAACTTTTGATGAGAAGGCTATGTTGAAGGTGGAGCCTTCCTCATCGGATGATGATCAGAGGACATGTGAAGAATACCAAACATGAAGCAAATCATATGTTGATTCTTTCCATAGACGTTCAAATGGTGTTTCCGATGATGTTGTGGTTGATGAGGATAATATGGATACTGGCACAGAAGATCAAACTTAAGGTGGAGCTCATACAGAGAACATGCCTGTTAGAGAAAGAAGAAAGCCCAGATGGCTTTATGAGTTTGTTGGTTTGAGCATCTAAGACATTGACTTTGATGATATGGCAACATATGCATTAAACGTTGTCCATGATGAGCCCATAGATTATAGAGGCGCTATTGCATCAGTTACAGTTCCAGTTGGTTAGTAGCTATGGAAGAGGAGATCGAATCTTTATGGAAAAATCACACTTGGGATTTGGCGCCACTTCCTGCTGATAAGAGAGCTATTTGATGTAAGTGGATCTATAGAGTAAAAGACGGCAGCAATGGAGATTTCAGATATAAAGCAAGACTAGTAGCAAAGGGGTGTGTTCAGAAGAAAGGGGCAGAGTATCATGACATCTTTGCTCCAGTTGTTAGGCATACTTCCATTCGTATTCTCTTGGCATTAGTTGCTCATTATGACATGGAGTTAGAGCAATTAGATGTCAAAACTGCTTTCTTGCATGGTGATCTGGACGAAGAGATTTATATGCGGCAGCCGGAAGGGTTCATTGATCGTAGAAAGCCAGACTGTGTTTGTGAACTTAACAAATCTCTTATGGACTGAAGCAGTCTCCTAGACTATGGTACAAGAGATTTGATAAGTTTATGCTTTCACAGTGATACTCCAGAAGCTTCAAAGACCAGTGTGTTTATTTTAGGAGATGTGATGATGACATGATTTATTTGTTGTTATATGTTGATGATATATTGATTGCATCTCAGAGTATGGTCAAAATTAAGGAGTTGAAAGCGGAGCTCAGTAGAGAGTTTGATACGAAGGATTTGGGAAAGGACAAGAATATTGGGTATGGAGATAAGCAGGGATAAGAAGTGGAGAGAATTAAGGCTCACTCAGGCACAGTACATCGAGAAAGTCCTCACTCGATTTGGGATGGAGAAAGCCAAACCGGTAGGCACTCCTTTAGGCTCTCATTTTAAGTTGTCGAAAGACCAGTCTCCCACATCGGAAGAAGATAAAAGATATATGGCTGATATACCTTATTCTAGTGCTGTTGGTAGTCTCATGTATGCGATGGTGTGCACGAGACCAGATTTGGCCCATGCAGTTGGTGTTGTCAGTCGGTATATGTCTAACCCAGGCAAAAAACATTGGAAAGCAGTGAAGTGGATTCTTAGATATCTTCGAGGCACATCTTCGGTGGGTTTGCTATACGGTGGACTAAATGGTGACATATTTCTTAGAGGATACTGTGATTCTGATTATGCTGGGGATAGAGATGCTAGGAAGTCAGTGTTGGGTTATGTTTATACACTTGGCAAAGGCTCAATTTCATGGAGATCAAAGCTGCAATCTATCGTAGCTTGGTCGACTACCGAAGCAGAGTTGATATCGATTATGGAAGCAACAAAGAAAGGATTGTACTTACTTCAGTTATTGGATGATCATTCAATGGCGCAGCAGACAGTGGAGCTATTTTCAGACAGTCAGAGTGCGATTCATCTTATTGAGAATCAAGCTTATAGTTCTTGGCCAAAGCACATTGATGTTAGAGATTTCTTTCTTATACTTGAGGAAGAACGGAGCAAGATCAAATTATTGAAGGTGGGTAAAGTCACTTCCAAAGGACAAGTTTGAGCACTGCTCATACTTGATCAGTTTTGCTTCCCGTCAGTTGAGCACCATGGGGCGCTGGGCCTAACAACTGCTATGCTGATTATTGAAGATGAGATGATAAAGAAAGACTATCATATTTGAATCAAGGTGGAGTGTTGAAATTGATGATTCAAATATTTGTAGAGAAGGAAAGAAATTGATTGATTGTCAATCAAGTAATTGGCTCCTATATGGAATAACTTTGGTGCCAAGTTTACTTGGAGGTCAAGAAAACTTGGGCATGAAGTAATAGATATTATATTTTTTCTTCATGTCCAAGTAATCTAGAAATTTCTCTTCTTTATCTCCAAGAAATCTCTCTATATAAATAGGGGTCATTTTATTGTATAGAGTGCAATCCACCATTAAACTTCTCTCTATTGTAATCTTCTTTCTCTCTTATATACTCATTTCTTCATTGAGAAATAAAATTTGTTGGATCTCTGTGGACGTAGGATATTCATATCCGAACCACATTAAATCTTCTATGTATTTTTTTGTCTTTGTTTTTTTGTGAGATTTCATAATTGTTATTTTATACTCCATTGGTACCTAAATAGACAATACTATATCCTCATCAAAATTCTGCATAAATCACTACAACAACCAAGCACTTAAAAACTTAGTTACACTTTTGATCCAAATGCCAAGAAAGCCCATTACACAGCTGATATTGAAGCTCCAGAATCCAACAGAAAATCCAAAATAGCATGCACTAAATTTATCCATGCAGCAAAAAACATGCAACCAAGAGAATACCCTAGAGCCTCATGTAATATTGTATATCCAAATAAATACATCACATAAAATGAAACTACTTTACATGAAATAGACAAAGCAAAGGAAGTCATTATGTGTTTGTAGCAAAAAGTGCGCGTTGTATTTCATCTTAAGAATGTAAGGAAAGGGGAAAATTGTTGTCGCATGCATGTTTGTGCAATCTTTTGTTGTACGTAAATTGGATGCAGTACGAAAACATAAAAATGCTATGTACAATAGGAAAATGGAAGTACATAAAACGGTAGTAAGTAGATTTTAAAGATTAGGTCCTGGATCCATTTATCAGTCACTGTACACTCTATGTTTCAGTACCAAAGAAGAAATTAATATGTGACTATCAATTAAATTATAGAAGTATTAATCAACTTGAATTAAAAATAATTACATGAAGATAAATTGTGGCTGTAGATTGCTAATTGATTTAAGCATATCCTGAATTTTGGAACCCACCACGACCATTTGTTGGGACTTAAGTTTAGCTTCAGAATAGCTATCAGTGAAATGAAAATCAATATTATACCATTTATAAAACAATTTCCTGAAGATATGACCATGAACCGTTTTAAAGTGTTTAAATATTATCTACATCATATAATGCATACATATTGACTTTTGAAGTTCATGCTTTAGATATATTGTGAAATATTTGGTAGTATAAAACTAATGTATTATTACCTACTTCTTACTAATGAAGATTAATTGCTTCTCTATAATAGAGAACCAATGTATGACCCTATACAACAATAGTTCCACCATTGAAACAAAGTTAAGATTCTAAAAAGAAAGATCAATATCAAACACATAACTATTTATACATTTTATGTATCCTAACCTAAGGGGCTTTCCAGTTGCGTCTGACTATTGTATGAGTACTAAATAAAAAAGATAAGTTTAACACAAATCATTATTATGTACCATGTTGCATTCCTATAAGATAATAAATATCAATCAAAATCTATAGGATATTCATCATATATTCTTATACACAGCAATGTACTACATCCTTCTATAATCCAACAGTAGAGTAGAAATAAATAATGCATTCGTATCATTTTCCTAATTGCTCATAGAATGGAGCGGTAAAGAATCTCTGTTGGAGTCGGAGTCCAGGTTTATTTAAGTAGATTGTGAAATTATTAAAAGGTAAGTTATTCGTCCACAACAGCCAATGAACCCTAGAGCAATGACCTTAGAAGCTAACCCGACATCCATAAATTTGGACATCACATAGGCATCTACGATTCATTTCTAAATGCTTTTCTTCGTATTCAAGAATCAAGATTTTTATTCCTTCTTTTCTTTAATAGTTTTACCATGGCTATCATAAGATTTTCAAACTTCATATGCTTGGAACTACCGAACATCTAGTTTAAAACATTGTGTTTGGACACAAACCTCACTGACAAAAATGGAAAGACTGCAGAAAATTTGGAGTTTAACAATACGAGCAGGACTTATATTTTTAGCACAAAATAAAAGCTATAAAATTAAAATGCTACCTTCTGAAAGTAACGGGTTTTCGCTAAAAATGACAGAGGGTCGACCGAAGCTGCATTTCGGTCATAATGTAAGATGTTCTATAAGTTTACAGCAACTTGCAGTAGAATACAGTGGCATATAAGCTATCTGTAAGTGGACAATATTAAAATACATGCTACTATACCCTTCAAACAATTATAAAGTTAATTATGTATGTATTTAGTTAATGTATAGTTTATTAGAACTAAAATTGTTTTAATTACAAAATTAGGATATCGAATGAAGTAACTAAGGATGACTTGAAGCATATTATCTCTTATAATGGGAATAACAAACCAACTTAATTAATTGTACAAATTTCATATAGAGGATGAATAACATAAGATAATTATTTGATTCTGAATTTTTCATCTAGCATATTTTGAGGACCAACAATATTAATTCAGCTAATTGTAACAACTTGATTTATAGTTTCAAAAGCAGTTGGTTTATTCATGATGAAAAGGCCGCATATTAAAGGAATCAAATTTGAAAAGGAAGCATGGTCAATAATAAAATATCCATTCTTTATCACTATAAATCCACCAAAAAAATAGTAAGACATCCATCAAATTATTATATAACTGAATACAAAAAGTGGTATTAACATAAGTTAGTCCATTTAGAAACATAAATGAACATATAGAGCATTAAATTAAATTCAAAAGTTTTGTCTATGCCCATAGTTAGGATATAGTCGTAAGGACCTCACCTTAATAGAACATGTAAGGGTAATATCGGTTAAATAAATAAATTTTATTAGAAAAATAACAAGTTGAACGTAATATATTTTTACAGTTAAATGAAAATATATGTCATCTTATAAAAGAGTAAATTGACACTGAATATGTAAATGATGACAGCTTAATAAATATTACTACAAGTAGGAAACAAAATATAACAGAGTCTCTAATTTTGGACAACATAGACAATTTCAGTTCAAACTTCATTAGATATCTTAGAAAGCACATATAACATCATGGAAATGAGTTATACACTATCGCCTTTATAAAATCAGACGTAGTACTTCAACTTATGACTACAAAAATCAAATCTGTACGTTTCAAGATAATAAAATTAGAAGGGGAAAAAAGTAATATACCATAAATCAACGGAAGAGATAACGTCCACCAACACATGATCTGCGAAAACTACCGAAAATCGACTTGCTGTTGCGAATTGAAGAAGATCGAGGGGAATAAAAGTGGCAAAAAAGTCTTCCAACCAAATCTGAGTTCACTGCACAAATCAGAAAGCCTCCACTTGGTTTACATCCAAAATTCAATCATAATAACATATTGTTTAAGTGATCAATAATTTGTACATGAATTTGTCAAAAATGAAACATAATACAATCATTAGCAGCATAAATACACATCCATAGAACAATGTTAAAAAAACACTGGGTCACTTAAGTTCTATTAACCAATGAGATTATAAGATCGTGGTATAATTTTCATTTATCCATTTTATATCAAATATAATATCATAGGAAGAAAATGTGATCCAAATGAAATGAATTATTATCTCATAAGGACTATTAATACTAAAAAAACCAAATACAACATATGCAAGCAAGTACCAAACCCACATGTTAACTTTAATGGCTGTGTTTCTCATTTCCATATATCATAATTAAAATATGAAAGGCATAAAACTTTGCCGAATAATTAAGTTCAGCATGTAATAAACCAAAATATAACGGATGACTTGACTAAATGATGATCAACCTCGTAACTATTTCTATTATTCACAAATGCATCACAGTGTATGGATCTTCGGAATTTTCTAAGACATACCAAACAATGTGTGCTCAATTTAGAAATAACTGCTATCCAAATATTGATAACCAATAAAGTAACCTAATATAATGTATATTTCATAGTAATATTAAAAAAACAGAAATAGAAGATACATACATTATATTCTGCTGGTCAAGAACTTACTATCCTAAAATATAAAATCAATCCATCTTCATTTTAGTATTCTATTTAAACACAATTTACATTTTATTCTTTACTAATAGCCAATAAAAAATTTCCTCCAATATTATGGAATTTTTATGCATGCATGGTGTTAACCCTCTTTTTGGCAAAATCCGCGATGGGCCAGATCGAAGCCCAAAGGTGCAATCAGTCAAATTAGGTAAATCATGCTTTAGGAAGCCCATCGGAAGCTCGACCTGGAACAGTCACATATTGGCCTAAGCCGGTTGCCTAGAACAGTCGCATATTGGCCTAAGCCAATTCTCACCAACAGATGACTTGCTGTGGAAGAACCATTCTCCCAGTCGATCGAGGGAACCACTCTCATATCGGGTGCATCGACCTAATATCTCGGATCTACATGGAAATATCTAGCTAAGCCATTCAAATGCTCATTCCGACTTTCAAGGCAATAAAAGTGGTCAACCATATCCGGATAAAACTCTATTTTTGATACACCTCACCATGGACGCCACATAAGCCACAACTTCCGAGGATACTATTTATGAATAGTGGAATCAGTCCTCTAGCAGCTTTTCTAACAGAGGAATGGACTCCATGCTTCCAAGCTTTCCCGAAAAGGTCGGCCACGTCACAACAGCCCAAGTCGCCATCTCCACCTATAAATATCCCAAAGCTCAAATGGGAAAAGAACCTTTTTCAGAGGCTCTGTTCTTCCCCATGACTTCTGATTCTCACAGCTAACTCATAAGTTAGCCATCTCCTCTCCTTTCTTCAAACAAAAGAAGCATTGTACTTGTAATAAAAAGCAGAAGAAATATATATATATATAAAGTGTATGTAGGCACTCTATTTGCCGAACCACTATAAAATTCTGTGTGTGCTCCCCGTTTTCTTTATTATTTCTGCATCTTATAATCATTATCCGTGTGCTCTCCACACGATTAGGGGTTAATTGTCACTAGTGGCCAACTTTTGACATCAACACTTTGGCGCGCCAGGAAGGGGGGCGAACCTATGA
Source organism: Allium sativum (assembly GCA_030737875.1). Classification (NCBI taxonomy): domain Eukaryota; kingdom Viridiplantae; phylum Streptophyta; class Magnoliopsida; order Asparagales; family Amaryllidaceae; genus Allium; species Allium sativum. Next base: position 15,894 of record JASFAX010006147.1, read on the forward strand.
TCTTCTGCTTATTTCAATCCATGGCGATCAAGCGAATGAAAGATACAACCTCCTCTCGTCCCGCGAACACCGACACAGCCGATATCAATGCTGCGGGGGAAAGCCATGAAGCTTCCTCTCATTACGATATGTCTCAATTTATTACTCGGGACGACATGGATTAAATCATGGTCGAATTCATAGATTATATGACATCTTAAGGTAAACTCCTCAAACGATAGCAATAGCTGATGGATCACCTTCTCGGTCGAGTGGAGATGGGATTGAACGCTTCAACATCAAATCCTCCACCGATCGGAGCTGGGCAACAACTGATCTTCGGTCTACGCAGAATCAGGCCACTGATTAGGCTACACCTTTATTTCATCCTGGTCTGGTCTCACCAACCAACCATTCACTGCTAGGAGTATCGCTTCCAGCGACCAGCGCAGTTACAGCAGAAGATTCTCAAGAGGCCCACGACCTAGATCTAGGTCGTTCGACCACTTTGCCTCCACTCTTGGAAATAACTCGACCTCTTATGCCAGTCGAGTGACTACAGGGCCCATCAGAATCAATGTCATTCCTATTACAGCCCGGAATCTTACTACAGACCACTCTAACCACTCTTCCCCCTCAACGGAGAGTTGGTGCAGCTTCCCTCCGAACAAGGAAGGTCACTCTACCATACCCGTCCTCACCGTAGCGGAAGATGATGCTACCGTAGACCCTCCTAACCTTGCTCCAACCGGGGGCAACCCTGAGTTCTGAGCATCACATGCTATGCTGGATCAGCCTAACCAACTGTTATGGGAACGGCTCGACCCAACAATCATCAGGTTCAAGAGGGGTCATTCTCCCCAGAACCACCCAACAGAGCTCATCCTCACTCTCACCTTCACTCAACTCTTAGAGGCCGAGCCCAACTAACGGCGCCCTTCCGAGCATGCTTTTGTCGGATCCTCGCACAGAAGCTCTCCCAAATGCAGAGCTAAATTCATGGCAACTACTCCTCAGGGATGTTTGCTAGCTTGCAAGCATCATCTGACGTTTCACTTGGGGCACGTATTCACAACAAGATATAGACAATGTCAATCGCGGCCCCTTTATTAGAGAAATCAAAAACTCTCAAAACCCTCAGGAATTCAAATTCCCAGCCATCGAGCCATACAATGGGCGCACCATTCCGACCATCCACCTCAAGCGATACATGCGACATATGGAAGTGATTGGCGCATCGACCAACGTCATGGATAAATTCTTCCCGCTCTTTCTCACAAACATAGCTAGCATGAGATTTTGGCAATTGACAATGGAGTCGATCAACAGCTGGAAAACGCGGGTCACTCGCTTCATCGAGCAATTCAGAGTACATATCTCTCAACCAAAGAGCATTATTGTAACACCCCATGTTTTCTATAAACATTACAGTAACGAATTAAAGAATAAATAATTACAAATTTGAGAATTAATGGAAATGGGTTATGCCATTGCGTTCGTCTCGGAATTCTGCTTGGAATAGAGTCCAAGTTTTCGAAAATAGGACTTCGTATGAAGAAGTTATGGCCCTTAGAACTTTCAGAAATGTATATATAACAATTCAGAAAATTAAATACCAAGGCAGGTCGACCTAGGGGTCGACCTCCTTATATACAGGTCGACCAGGGGGTCGACCAATGGGTCGACTTCCCTATATACAGATCGACCTAGGGGTCGACCTGGGGGTCGACCTCCCCCTCGGGTCAGATCTGAAATCTGATGTTTTTCTTTGTGTGACGATTCTGACTCTTTATTGAGTCATTTAGGGCTGATGTGGCTATTCTATCTTGTCTGGATGGTCTTGATTGCTTCTAGGTTGATCTAACGGCTCTTATTTAATTAAAATTCAATATAAGCGACCTAAATCTAAAACCCTAAGCCACACAAAAATATACCTAAGATTGTCATGCTGTCAACGCTCAACCTAGAGTAGCCGCCATTCCCATTCAACTAGAAAACAAGATAGAAGCAAGAATCAAATTAAATCAAATCTAATTCAACTAAGAGAATTGAACGTCTACAACAAAGGAGAGCTATCCAGATTCAGAATACAGATCCATGAACACAAGACTAGTCACCTTTTTGTAAGTCCAGTTATCATTTAGACTTAAATGATATTAGAATCGTGACTAAATAAATGGATGTAGAACATCGCCTAATGTAAATCTTTGCCTATCCTTTTTGTTAAAACTGAATTGATTGAGACCATGATTCTTGCCATGCTAAGTGGTGATCATGTTGTATGTAATTTGATGATATATGTTAAACGCTTGGCAATGAATTCATATGTGTTATAATTTGGCAATGACATATTATGTTGTGTATTTTGGTGATGACATAAATTGGCGATGACATATTACAATTTGGTGATGGAATATCATATTGTGTAATTTGGCGATGACATACCATATTGTATAATTTAGTGATGACATTTCAAGTTGTATGATTTGGTTATGACACTTATATGTTGTATGACAATTTGGGGATTTTGCTATGTCCAACCATGTTCACATATATGATCCAAAACTACATGTTAATATGATTAGGTTCATGTTAGATTCGATCCAACTGATTTGCAAGTTCGCAACTACATGTCTAATTTTAAGTTTATGTAGTTTTATGTAAAATCCTTATTTCATGATTCATGTTGAATAGATCTAAATTTGCAAGTTCTTAATTAAATGTATATTGTCCTATGCCAAATTCATATGATACATGTGTAGTTAGATCCATATTTTTATGATGTTGGAATTATTGCGTGTTCCTCTTTTTCCCCTTTTGTGTATAAGACTAGGCTATGTATCGAGCTTAATATTTTATGTGATTTGTGCGAACGTTTAACGGGGGTAACATTGGGGGAAAACATGAAATTACATATAATTGGCATATTTGGCTTATAAACATGTAAATGGTTTATGGCATACAAGTGGTATAAATTTTTATACCTAAAATTATGAGCCTGATTTAGAGGGAAAGTGGGCCATGACAATAAATTATTGATAATTTACATAAAAGGATAAATATGTAAATTTAGTAGAAGACGAATATGCCTAACCCGAGGTTAGATTGAGTTACGGTATAAGACTTCCTGGAACCGCCCGGTAAATCCAGCAACCGTAATAATATAGATCTAATGTGAGAGGTTAGTGCATTGAGCCCAAAAGAACCCGAGGTTAGACCGAGTTACGGTGTAAAACTGCCCGGAACCAACCGGCACATCCAGTGACCGTAACAATACCTATCTAATGTGATTAGTTGGTGCTTTAATAAAAGAATTAAAGCTAAGACAGGAATGGTAGGGTTAAGTTAATTAAGGTAATACTTAACCAATACACCATGTTAATTAGACAAGTGGGTGAGGTTAAGTAAATTTAGAACACTTAATCATTATAACATGTTAATTAGACAAGTGGGTGAGGTTAAGTAAATTTAGAAACACTTAACCAATATAACAAGATGAATCACTAGGGTTAATTTAATAGGAAACACTTAACCAGTATAGCATGGTGAATGGGTAGGGTAAGGTAATAAGAAACACTTAACCAATATAACTTGATTTATGGAAAGGTTAAGTTAAAATAAGAGGGCAACACTTAACCAATATAACTTGATTTGTGGTAGGGTTAAGTTAACACAAGAAGACAACACTTAACCAAAGTAACATGACACGTAGGTGGGTTAAGTTAACTTGAATTGATTGATGACACTTAACCAATACAACAAGATGAATACGTGGGGTTAAGTTAACAAAAAACACTTGACCAATATAACTTGATGAACGAACGAGGTTAAGTTAATAGGAAACACTTAACCGATCCAACATGATAAGTAAGGGGGGTCAAGTTAATAAGAAACGCTTAACCAACATGACATGATGAATGAGTGGGTTAAGTTAACATGAACGGACAAAACTTAACCATTAAATAAACATGCTTGAATCAGTGGAAGGGTTAAGTACATATCGGGTTGGTGGGTAATATTAGTAAATACAGGTCCACAAAAATTAACCATTAAATAAACATGCTTGAATCAGTGGAAAAGTTAAGTACATATCGGGTTGGTAGGTAATATTAGTAAATATAGGCCCACAGAACTTAACTATTAAATAAACATGCTTAAATCAGTGGGAGGGTTAACTACATCTCATATAGGTGGGTAATATCAGTACATATAGGCCCACATACTTAACCATTACATGAACATGCTTGAATCGATGGGAGGGTTAAGTACATCTCGTGTAGGTGGGTAATATCAGTACATATAGGCCCACAAACTTAACCGTTAGGTAAACATGCTTGAATCAGTGGGAGGGTTAAGTACATATCGGGTTGGTGGGTAATATTAGTAAATATAAGCCCACAAAACTTAACCAGTAGGAAACCCTAGTAACGGGGACCCATTTCAGCAGTAACCCACATAGATGTATCATGGTAACTAGGCAGGGTGGGGCACAATTACTGGGTTAATTATAAGAGGTCAAAACAGCGGCAAGGGGTACGTCAGTGTAGATTCCGACGGTTTACGGGCGTGCACGTACTCCGAAGTGGGAAAAAGCAGGCACTGAGTACTAGTAGTTATACATTGTGCATCTTGAATCGTGTCGGGTCACTATCATAAGGATTGATACACCTTATGGTGGGACCAGCATAGGGTATCTACACGCAAGAGAGGGCCGATTGACACAGACACATGGAACTTTAATACAAGTAGGGAGCCGATCGATAGGGTAGTAGGGGTACATCTAACATCTTCATGGAAATTAGGCTAATTGAGGTAAGATCCTCATACTAGATGTACACCTGAAGGCTACCACAATTGCGAGGATTGGGATCACATTGTAATATTATCATTTTATACAGATTACTAGTTGGGACACTAGTTTTGTGGTGCAGAGATAGATATAAAAATCGGATTAACGAGGTAGGAGCGAAGCAGAGAAAGAGTAGGAACGCATTTAGTTTATGTTGCCTTATCATACCTTATGCTTATCCTATGTTACCTTATTTCTTTGTTGTTGTCCTGCATCCAGTTTATTCATGTCATGGTTCTCTTACCGGTTTATATGCTGAATAATCACTGGACTTACCAGACTCATGTCTGACCTAGTTTTGTTTCGCCTCTTTTCTTCCATTTCACCCCCCTCAGGTTCTCAGGGAGGAAATGTTACCACTTAGCTTAGTTTTCTTTTCAATCTCTAAGATGGTCCATGTTTTGCTTTGGACTCTCTCTTCCACTGCTATGGCTGGCTCATACTTTATTGGGGAATATCATTGTTATTTATTTGCATCTTTTACCTAAAGCGCTTCACCGAAGTTAAGGCATTCCCTTTGTGAGTGACCTTAACAGAGGTGGGGTGTTTCGGTTATTTTCCTATCCACTATCAAGCAGCGATCAGGGGAAATGCTCAAATCCGTTCTCGAAAAATTCAACGCGGCTGTAGCGTCAGTTGATCGGCCCGAGCCATCGATGGTACTTATGGCCGCCATTGTAGGAGTTCATAACCGATCAGAATTCTCAATCTCTTTAACTAGAGATCCCCCCAAGGATATAGATGACTTCTATTTCGAGGTCGAGCGATTCCTCCGACAAGAAGACGCCAGCATTGAAATAGAGAGTCTTGAGGTCCTAGCCGCCAAACAACAAGGTCCATTCAACTGCAACGACCAGAGTAAAGGAAGAGGAAAGGCCTCGGGAAAGAATGAGCACAACGTACGATGTCGACACAAAAATAAGCGCGACCTGTACACCGAGCTTGATTCCTCTCTGCTCGATATCTACCTTGACATACGAGGGTCCCTTCCTACCCCGAGACCACCTCGACGAGAACCAACCCAGATGGACTAGATTCCGGCAAACATTGCTTATTCAACCACGTAGCTGGACATAGCACCGATGAATGCCGACATCTGCGCGATCTTATCGAGGATTGAGTCAGGCGAGGGGACCTTCCCGAGTATGTTAATAAGTGTGCCCTGGCCACGCCATCGCGATCTTCTGTCCAAGCTCCTCAGATCGGTCCTCGAGCTCCTAGAAACGGAAAGGACCTTGAGACTAGAACTTGCGGCATTATCATTAGTTAGATTTTTTTCTTATGTATTTCTTTTAATAAAAAGGACACCTTGATGTACACATGTATGGAGTTAGAATTTAGCTCCTAGGCATGCTCTGGAATTAACAGTTGTCCTCCTATAATTTCTTTTCTTTGTAACAATTCTTTAGCTGCTATGAATTTTCTTTTGCGAACATGGATCATGTTTACTCTAAGCCGAGCATGGCTGTTGCTTGCCCCCTTTCTTTAATGTGGTCTGTGCGAAAGCCTACCACTATTTCCAAAAACCTACTCCACTAGCCGAGTACGGTAAAAATCTTAAACCGAGTATGGATTATACTCAATCTTTTATTTGCACCATTAGTGTTTTCTGCTCGCTGGATATACTAATTTAACATGAGTCGAGCTTATAAAACACTTGCACTAAGCTGAGTATGGTTAATGCTCGCCACTAAGCCGATTATGGTTAATGCTCGCCACCTCTCTAAGCTAAGTATGGTTAATGTTTGCCACCTCTTTAAGTCGAGTATGGTTAATGCTTGCCACCTCTCTAAGCCGAGCATGGTTAATGCTCGCTGCTAAGTGGGGTATGGATAATACTCGCCACCCCTCAAAGCCAAGTGAAATAAAATGCTTGACCCATCAGCCTTCTCCAAATCGAAAGTGGCTTATTTTGTCTTTGCGGGAACTAATTCTCATACAGACAATGATTATCAACTCATCCTTAATACGGTTCCCGATAGTTGTCGATTTTTCGGCCTTAATACGACCTAGTTCAGTCGTCGGTTTTCTGGCCTTAATACAACCTCGGGGACGTCGGATTTCTGGCCTTAATATGGTCCGGCGTTACTATAGCTGCTCGAGAAATTGTGCTTTGATCCATATTTCAAAACACACCTCCTTCTACCGAAGAAGATACATTCTAATGGGCAAAGTGTTAACCCACTTTTTGGCAAAAGCCGCGACGGGCCAGATCGAAGCCTAAACGCCAATCAGCCGAATCAGGTAAATCATGCTTGTAACGCCCTACCGCTATACTTGCGTTAGCTAAGGCCATTGCAAGAAACGGTGTCAACTAACCCGAAGAATAAGGCTGTTGAGGAGCAACCATCCATATATTAGCTTTGAACGAGTGTTAAATATGTTAGATAATGTGGTATAAAATTTTCAAATCTCATGCAAAAATCCAACACATCTAATTCAAGTCCAAATCTACTACACAGTAGTTGTATACAATTCGGAAAGCAATATAAAATACATATCAATAAAATTAGAGTCAGACACAGATACTCAGACATGAATATAACACATGAGTGTAAATACAAGATAGTGGTCATAGTCAATCCTTTATACAACAAGAGAATAGGTACAGGTATACTCAAAATAATATGTACACAAAGGAGTCTCATATACATATAACCCAAAAGTACAACACTAAAGTAGTTAGCCCAAAAGTGGAGGATAGTCCATGCTGGAATCAAGAAGAATCACCTGAAATACCTCTGTCTGACCCGAGTATTATTTACAAAAAGATAAATAACAAACGGATCAGTCTAGCTGTACTTATCTCATAAACTAGAATATAATAAGAGATATAAATAAAGGTAGACAAATAAATACTATGGTAAAAGTGATACACACGATGGTGGAACTCAAGAATGTCTACTGTATATCTCATAAATCTATATCAGGGCTATAAAAGAATATCTCATTCAAAGTTATATAGCTACTCGAGGAAATGACAAATCATACCAAATTAATACGAAAATTGATATCTCATATATATATATATATATTAATAAAACTAAGATTGATAAGTTAATACCAATACGAGAATTGACAGCACATATGTCAATTAAAACTAAGATTTGATAAATTAATACCAATACGAGAATTGACAGCTCATATGTCAATTAAAACTAAGATTGATAAATTAATATCAATAAATATCATATTCCAGAAATCAAAAACTAGAAATCACAAAGAAAACAAGGGTAGGCCTCGAGATAGGAGTCCGAAGACTCAACCAACACGTGTATCGAGATGAGACGCGATCTCTAGGCAGGTAGCTTATATGTTGAGCCAAACCTCCGAGATGGCCCGAAGACCTGCGGGTCGCGACCCTGCTGGAGTGAACCGAAGTCCCTTAATGAAACGAAGTCCCTCAGGATGATCTGAAGATCATCAAATAAATAAAATCATAAAAAGATCACAATTGGTCCAAGGTAGTGCAAATTACTCCAAGCTAGTAACTATAAGAGTTTAGCTATACGTCCCATAACCACTAGCTCTACTCAAATATTTACAACAAGTCATATAGTCCACTAAAAATAAAAGACGAACATTGTCGTAGTTTTCAATCGGACGAGTCCAAGAATTAACCGTCGAAACAAAAGCAAGGGTTCATAGTCCTTGTTTTTACTAAGGCGTTTAATTAGATTTCTCATACGAATAAGAAAAAGGTTCATAAAATACATACTAATAGATTTGAAAAAGATTTATAAAACGATTTCATAAAATAGCTTCATATATTGAAGTAAGATTGGAAACCATTTTGGTAAAAGAATTGGATAACTACTAATAACATAAAACCTTTTTATATAATTTCAAAGTGGCAAATCTCGTATAATATCGATCGAAAATGACGATCGAACCATGAATTCACGTTATAATAATGTAAATTAAATCTCATAAATATCAATTATAAAATTCACTCACAATCAATAAATAAAAAAAAAACCGAACTGTAGAAATCCGTGCTGTAGGAAAACTGAAAAGTCACAAGTAAAGTTGAAATGGGCCAAAACTCGGCCGGGAAAGAGCCTGAATGGGCCTGAACTGTTGACTGTGGTCTCCATAGGTCAATAGCAGAAAAAATGGATTCATATGTCTGAATTTGCAATTTCCAGAACCAGCAAGATTTTAGTTCATTTTGGTCCCCTTTCAGACGCCTGAGCTAAAATTTTCAGACTTTTGAATTTGTTTACTTGATTCCATAATTATTTGTAGCAGGTAAGACGTCTGACCCAGAAATATTCAGATGTCTGAATCTTCTCCTGAGCACCAATTTGCCTAGAAAACATGCTTAAAACGATATCGACAAATTTCCAAAGACCTATGATGTTTCCTATGCAAAAATGATGTTTCCAGGACTTGTCGAAGCAGCTTATAACACCCAAATTCACATGAACACTAAGAATCATAATAGAAATTGTTTAAATGAAATCAAACTTCATAAATTGGAAACGTAGACACACAAATCAATCAACACAACCAATAATCATACAAACAAACGTGCCAAAGGCACAATAAACAAGCATGAATGCTTGAGGCATAGATGTGAGTTCATAGGAACTCAATTTTGGTTGTAAAAAGCAAGGAATTTATAGCAGGCTATAATGACCTCCCTTTGATCAAAACAAAAGAATCCTCAATGAAAGTGCACATGAAAACAAAAGCCCTAAATGTTAAGCTTAGTAATTCTCAAAAATAGAAGTGGAGATAAGCTAGAGAAGGTAGAGAGTGAGATTACCTTTCCTCTCTTTGAATTTGCACATGGATTCAACTTGAATTGGATTCCTAAATCAAGCTAGGGCTTAGGGGATTTTAATTTCCCTTTCCCCTATCCCATTTTTTATTTTGTGAAGTATGAGGAAGAGTGAATGAAGGAGGAGCGGTTGTGGGAGATTTAAGGGTAGCTAAGTTAGATAACCCAAACCCAAGCCCAAAGTCCCAAATTTCTGAAACTCGGAACATATCGAAGCTTATAGTCAAAAAGGTCATAAACGATGATCCAGACTCAATGGAAACTGTTCCGAATCCAAATTCGTCTCTATAAAAAATGTGACTTTTTGGTCATACATCGATTAAGGATTAACGACGTTATATTTAAATAAAATATTTAAATACATTATTGTCAAATATGCGGGTTGTTACAATGCTTCAGGAAGCCCATCGGAAGCTCGGCCTGGAACAGTCAGATATTGGCCCAAGGCAATTCTCACCAACTTATGACTCTCTCCGGAAGAACCATTCTCCCAGTCGATCGAGAGAACCGCTCTCATATCGGATGTATCGACCTAATATCTTGGATCTGCATGGAAACATCTAGCTAAGCCATTCAAATGCTCATCCCGACTTTTAAGGCAATAAAAGTGGTCAACCATATCTGAACAAAACTCTACTTTTGATACACCTCACCATAGACGCCACGTTAGCCACAACTTCCGAGGATACTATTTACAAATAGTGGAATCGGTCCTCCAGCCGCTTTTCTAACCAAGGAATGGACTCCACGCGTCCAAGCTTTCCCGAAAAGGCTGGGCCACGTCACAACAGCCCAAGTCGCCATCTCCACCTACAAATATCCCAAAGCTCAAAGAGGAAAAGAACCTTTTTCGGAGGCTCTGTTCTTCCCCAAGACTTCCAATTCTCACAGCTAACTCATAAGATAGCCATCTCCTCTCCTTTCTTCAAACAAAAAAAGCATTTTACTTGTAATAAAAAGCAGAAGAAATATATATAAAGTGGACGTAGGTACTGTATTTGTCGAACCACTATAAAATTCTGTGTGTGCTCCCCATTTTCTTTATTATTTCTGCATCTTATAATCATTATCCGTGTGCTCCCCACACGATTGGGGGTTGATTGTCACTAGGACCAACTTTTGATGTCAACACATGGTTTGTAGTATGATAATAGTGGGATGCTTTAATAAAAAAAATGTGATAGTGGATATGCTATGAATGTTCAAAAGACATTTGCATCCACATACATATTTATATAAATAGCTGGAAGCTACAGTAAATGGGCATACTTATCATTAAATAAGCATATCCACCTAGACATAAAATAATAAACAAAAGTTCATAAATGTAAAAGCAAAACCAAAGCAATATGGTTTATTTCTCTAAAATGTCGGTAGTATAAGAAACATTGTTATCAATATAAAAGAATTGCTTTTACAGACTCAGCAGGTTATGCATCTAGAAGCCGAAGTTATTGAATATATAAGACACGTAACGAACTAACTTCACTTTTTGGGATGAATCAAAAGGATTTTGAATTATAGCAGTAATTCATATTGAAACATATGTTAATAAACAGGAATATTTGTACAAATTGCACATTGTCATATTAAAAGAAATATCAACTCTGAAACTTTAACGTTAACCAGAAGGCACAACAATAATTAAAATTATGAATCAGTGATGAAATTATAGCTTGATAGCGATACTGGGAAAAGATAATTATGCAGAAACAAATTTTACGGAACAACAGATAATGAAATTGACTTGTTTTAGAAAATATGTTTTTTTAAAGAAAAACATGTCTTAGGATATAGATAAAAATTCACAGACTATTGACCTGATTAACCATTGTTGAGATTTGTTGGTATATCAAATTTTGGAGATAATCGATAGTTTACTATAATTGTTTGGGAGGTTAAGAACCAGATGTGCAATTGTACTCATGTTATATTCACTTTAAACGACTAAGTCAAGCGCTGAATAATAATAAATGACTGCCTACATCATTATTGACTTTAAGAAGAAACAAAAACTTTTTTCTTTTTCTTTTTCGAAAAAGGGAAGGCCCATTTCAGTAAAGATAATGAATACCTTAGCTTACTGTGCATACGACCAGAAGAAGAAAATGTAATTCGAGGAAAACTGTTCAAAATTTTCCATACATTCAATAGCTTTTTCCCTCGTTCAGATACCTTCGATCTCAGGATAAATCATATTTCAACAAATACCCATTAATATTCTAATGAAGGAGAGAGAAAGGACCTTTTTGAAGAAAAATATTGCAAAAATAATCTAAACTCCATAAAAGAAATGAAAGATTAGGTTTTGAGGGGTACCTAAAAAGAGCACAGATTCATGAATCTCAGATCTACATTGAAAATTCAAACATTTTATAATTAAATATCAAATTTTTATAAATTGCTCTCAACTGTATCCAATATTTGACCATATAACTGAAAGTCAATTACCATAGCAAAATTTAACTGTTGCAGTACGACGATGAGGAAGAACATATAATTACTTGAAAAACAGAATTGGAAGTAGAACCAAATGTAAACTATACGACTATGTAAGAAACTAATGGAAGAAGGGAACTTGAATTCATACCTTGTTCAAGCAGCGACTGAGGTATGGAGGATGGGTTATTCGCAACCTTTGTTAATTCATGAAGATCGGTCAACAAAAGACGGTTAGATATCGATAACCTGGGAGTGTATAATTACTAATTTTTCAAATTTGCGGAGAATTACAATTTTGGTAGTGGGAGGGTTACGATTTTGGGGGTGGAAGAGGAAACAATTGGAGATGTTATCGAAACGGTACATGAGAAAGTAATTTCGCGGGAGAAGGAAACAACAGTGGTTACAATTAATTTTAGAACCAGAGCGCTGTGCGTGATGGCTTGCCACGTTGGATCTAAACTAAATCAAACTATGCCACATCAGCAAGTTGTTTATTTTACTTTCTATTATAGGTAATAGATAGATAGGTTTCAGAATTTGTTGACTGTCCCAAATCATCGATAATTTACATTTCTAATCCAATTTTTTATGATTATCATAAACAATCATTTTCAATTCAAAATATAATTTTTCAAAATCTGTATCGAGATTACGCTCTCTTGTATTAATACTTTGAACTCATTCAAGGGTATTACTAACCCCATTTCTAATGAGTTTCTCTTCTAGGTTATTACTAATCCTAGCTCTGATGAGTTCTTTCATTCTGTTCTAATGAGTCATACACCAAAGCTTTGAATAAACCAAAGCTTTACTACCACTGTAACGACCCGGAATTCTAGCCTTCGGAAAGCGTTGTTTGACGCAACTCAAGCATCAAGCATCAGAGATTCAAACTTTGGGGTTACAATACATAAGAACTAAACAAAGGAACTTTTTCATTATCATTACAATAACTTTGACATCAGAGTATAGCATATATATGAATAATCAATATCAGAGTACATCAGAAAAATACATGCATAGCGGAAAATACACACCGAAACATACTACTAGGCTCAATGGAAGAATAACATGCTCTGGACATAGCTCCAGCTTCAATCCGCAACCTGCTTCAAAATGACTCTAAAACTAAATCTCCAAATTCCTTTACCACCAGGCTGCCCATGTGAAAATATGGCCACCAAGAGTTTATATGGAAGAACAATAAACTCTAGGTCAGTCATCGGACTGGTGTGAGAAACAAAAACGATTATTTACATTTATTTAAAAGTTAGGTAAATCATAAGACAACGTCGTATAACACGGAACATGTTTCCCCTTGTGAATACCAATCTTAAAAACTCGCAATTCTTTTTTTGAAAATGAAGCTAATATAAGGTGTCTCAGCACACACACTTAACATGGAAAAGGTTTCTCCTTAGGATAGCCAAATAGGCTTGATACGCGAAATTCATTTGATATTATTATTAGTGTCTAAAATGTGGAAATCACTATCGCAAATAAATGTATCAATCTTAGCCGGCATAGGTACCGTATATTATGTCAACATATAGGTTTATAACTAAAACCGTACAAACTCATAGTGGAGAATGGATTCCAACAAATGATCGGGATAAGGAACTTCCTTACCGAATTCGGATGCCTCTAGAAGGATGCCTCGAGAATCAACACAAGTTCTTTGCCAATACAAGAAAGAGATCTCCTTACCTGGTCACTCCAGAGTATATCATCTCCCGGTCGTTATCAACTTGTGAACCGGACGCCCACAACATCAATAATCACAAAAAGTAGAAGTTACCACTAAAGTAATACTTGGGCTCCATACCATGGTACATTTTTTTATCTAGAACTAGAAGGCAACTCGTAACCTTGCTGCATCTTTCATGTTTTGGTCATTTAGCGGAGTGTAAGGATTATTGATGTCTCATTACACAAAGCTATGCTCTCTAAGCCATGCTTTGATCATCAATATCACATCACTTAGTATGCCACATTTTCATTCCATAATACATAAGTGACAATCACCAACCACATCACCTTTGAGCTCGTACGTCTCAAAGAAGGGTGTTAAGCTAAGAGAACAAATTCTCCGCCACCAATAGAAATATGTATTAACCGACATTTTGACTTGGTTACCAGAAGTAGTCCAAGCCCACACGACCCGGCCCATCGCGTGGTTCAACTGGCCAAAAGTGTTGCCAACATCCTCAGGGATCAAGCTAAGATGGGATCGCGCAAGAACAGTCGTCATTGCTCATCAGACTGCTCTCGAACAATACAAATCACAGATCAAATGAACGCACTTAGGGCTATGTGATTGTATCAAGCAGATCAAGGTTCTAGCGCCAGAAGCCTCGAGTTGGGCCTCTAGCAGAATGTCGCATCCCTAGGATGCGAGATTCATCAGTATTAAAGACCACTCACCCAGCACATGCGAACAACCTCCAAAGCGTGCGCGGCATGCACCGGCCGGTTCCAGAATCCATCCTTGGTTCCATCTATGCCTTGCATCATGGCGCTCCGCACTTCGAGCCGAAGGCGAACCGTCAGCAGGTCCGTATGTAGCATCGGTAGGGTTTCGGGGGCCCACAGTCCCGGTAGCGATCAACCACACCAACAGGAAGCTTGATCCTCTAATTTAGGACCCCTCAAAACGTGTTTCGAACTCTTTGGGAATTCTCAGATCCCTTCTCTCCGGGACTTGATGTACCCCACCAGGTACGAACTTTGTACCCCACCAAGTACAACGTGGTACGCCATTGAGGGGTACGAATTTCCCAAGGAAGATGAGGAGGGTCCGAGTTTCCGGAGGCCTGCACTCTAGGGTTCGAAATGTACTATTGTGATCCCCTACTCCTACCTACTCCCACCTAACTACTCCACTTTAAATACCCCCTCATTTCCAACTTACAGAGGGTCGGTCCAAGTTCTCTCCCAAGATTTAATGGCTTCCTAGGAAGAAGACATTCTTCCCCAAAGCCTCATAGGCACCCTCCTTCTTCATACAAGGAGGAAGACAAATACGCTTGGATCCATGAGCATACTAATGAAGGTTCATTCATATGAGTTACTGTGTCCTTTACTTTCCCGCACATTATTATTGCATCTCACATTTTTCTCCGCTTTGGACATATGAGTTTCAAAATTTTGGAACTCTCGGGTGTTGATGATAATTTTAGACGTCAATGATATGTTTAGTAAAAATCAATCACATATTATAAAAAATAATGTCAAACACACATCCATATAAGTCCGTTCTGTGTTTGAACGAAATGCAAGACACCTTATTCCTCATCCAACAAAGGAGAGAGCCCTTGCATTCCGAAAATTCCCCATATAGGTCCGGACGTGCTGCCACAATAAACATCTCAATACTGGAGCAACATAGTGTAGAGAAAATATATGTTAATACTAGAAATTTATGTAAACATCTTAATACTGGACTACCTTGTTTATTTAGAATTTAGTATTGAAATTTATGTTTATACTACAAATTTATTTGGAATTTTAAATCTAGTCTATTTAACTTGGTTTGAATTAATTTGTAAGTATAAATTTAATTTCAATTTTTGAATCTAAATGATTTGGTTAAATTTTAAATGTTATTAATATTTTAAACTAATTGGAATAATATCTGTTTGTTTGTAAATTTTGATTTTTGAATTATAGGTTTAACTTGAGAATTTTATTCTTATTTATATTATTTGTTTTGAACTTGATTTAGTTTAACCTAAGGGGTATATTTGAAATATATATGTTACAATTGTTTGTTGTATACTTAGTTAAGTATAACAATGACACTTGTGAAAATTTTCCTTAGTAAATTTACACTTGATAAAATCTTGTTGAAATAGATTAACACTTGTCCCTTTTGCTTTGAATTTTGTTCCACGTATTATACCTTCTTAAAAACTTAACCTTTCCTACTCTCCTCTTTTATTATATTTTCCAAAATTCTTTCCTCCCATTTCCATTTTCGGCCGAACAAATCAAACCCTCTTCCCGAAATCGAATAATGGCCTTCCCAATTTGCCATCTCCTCCCTCCTTCAAAAACTTGTTAACATCACCATCTTCCTCTTCAAAATCAAAATCTCACACCTATACCTAATCGGAAATGCCTCCCCCTCGCCATTGTTCAACATGCACTACCTGACCTCTTTGAGTACTCGTCTTTTCCTTCTTCGGTGAGGGTTCAAAGCCGAAGCTTCAAAAACGTCGCCGCCTGTTCAGTTCACCGCTATGCTCAAAGACCCTGTTGTTTCCTCGTCAACGCAGCCAGCTCCACCGCACCTCCTCAGTCCTTTCTCGATGTTTCCAATGCTTCCTGCTCCTAACCATCGTTGCTGCCAAAGGTGAGTACCCCTCACATTTACTTGATTCAAGTATTTTAACTTCTGTATTGTGATTGTTTTTATTGGCTTGTACTTGACTATTAGGTTTATATCATTAAATCTGCAACTTTTCTTATGCATGTTTTCACCCTGTATATACTTTGTCACCACATTGTAAAGTGTAGACTTAGCCTATGCGTTGATGTTCATATATTCCTTGCTGGCCATTTTACTTGTTTCAAGTAATTTGACATCAAAGTATAGCCATCAATTTTAATGTTGTTGAATGTTTTATGTGTGCGTAATCATGTCTTTTGTTTGTTGGATGTTTGGAAACCTGGATGTCTATGTACGTGGAGGCTGATGCGAATATGTATATGTATATAAATATAAATATAAGTATATATATATGTATATATATGTGTCGTCAATATATGTACGTATATAAAACCATGCTGCCTTGAAATCCCTGTTGTAATCGGCTTGCTAGCTTGTTTACTACACCCTGTATTTAAATATATAGATGATCATATTGTAGCCACATATGCCTTGAAACCATGCTGCTTTGTCCACAGTACTTAAATTGATGTTGTTTTAGCCTATCGAGACATTGTTGGACCTTGGTTTTTACTCTTATTATTTCCCTATGCTGCCTTGACTGTCATTGTTCCTTATTTCGTATACTTGGAGTGTTTTGTGATATGTCCCATACCATAAAATATGGGAATATTGCCTAGTATATAGGTCATTAGGCACCCTCCCCTTACAAGCTAGCTTTTGGGGGTGAGTTATACCTAATGAGCCATATCATTTGGCTCTTTCATTTAGAGCCGCTCGACGTAAAGTTCGAGCCGTGAGAAGGGACGACCTATAGGCTGGATTAAAATACTGATAGGCGAGTGAAAGCCAAGTTCGAGCCGTGAGAAGGGGCGACCTATAGGCTGGATTAAA
>JASFAX010006148.1:0-33231 GCA_030737875.1 Allium sativum
ATACATCTATGTGGGTTACTGCTGAAATGGATCCCCGTTACTAGGGTTTCCTACTGGTTAAGTTTGTGGGCCTATATTTACTAATATTACCCACCAACCCGATATGTACTTAACCCTCCCACTAATTCAAGCATGTTTATTTAATGGTTAAGTTTTGTGGGCTATATTTACTAATATTACCCACCAACCCGATATGTACTTAACCCTCCCACTGATTCAAGCATGTTTATTTGATGGTTAAGTTTTGTGGGCCTATATTTACTAATATTACCCATCAACCCAATATGTACTTAACCCTCCCACTGATTCAAGCATGTTTATTTAATGGTTAAATTTTGTGGGCCTATATTTTCTAATATTACCCACCAACCCATATGTACTTAACCCTCCCACTGATTCAAGCATGTTTATTTAATGGTTAAGTTTTGTGGGCATATATTTACTAATATTACCCACCATCCCGATATGTACTTAACCCTCCTGCACATTATGTCATATTGGTTAAGTGTTGTCCATTCACGTTAACTTAACCTACCCATTCATCGTGTCATGTTGGTTAAGTGTTTCTTATTAATTTAATCCCATTCGTTCATCAAGTTAAATTGGTTAAGTGTCATCAATCAATTCAAGTTAACTTAACCCACCTACTTGTCATGTTACTTTGGTTAAGTGTTGCCTTCTTGTGTTAACCCTACCACAAATCAAGTTATATTGGTTAAGTGTTGCCCTCTTGTGTTAACTTAACCCTTCCCATTCATCATGTCATGTTGGTTAAGTGCTTCTTATTAACTTAACCCTCCTCACTTACCATGTTGGAATGGTTAAGTGATGCCCTTTTGTTTTAACTTAACCTTACCACAAATCAAGTTATATTGGTTAATTGTTTCTTATTAACTTAACCATACCCATTTATCATGCTATACTAGTTAAGTGCTTCCTATTAACTTAACCCTAGTCATTCATCTTGTTATATTGGTTAAGTGTTTCTCATTAACTTAACCCTAGTCATTCATCTTGTTATATTGGTTAAGTATTTCTCATTAACTTAACCCTAGTCATTCATGTTATATTGGTTAAGTGTTCCTATGAACTTAACCCTAGTCATTCATCTTGTTATATTGGTTAAGTGTTTCTCATTAACTTAACCCTACCCATTCATTTTATATTAGTTAAATGTTCCTATGAACTTAACCCTAGTCATTCATCTTATTATATTGTATAAATGTTTCTCATTAACTTAACCCTACCCATTCATGTTATATTAGTTAAGTGTTCCTATGAACTTAACCCTAGTCATTCATCTTGTTCATTAGCATTAATTGATTTATTAATGCACCGACCTCTCACATTAGATATGTGTTGTTGCAGTTACTGGATGTGTCGGGCGGTTCTGGGAAGTTTCACACCACAACTCAATCTAACCTCGGGTTTCTCTTGGGCATGATGCACTAACCTCTCACATTAGATAAGTATTGTTGTGGTTACTGGATGTGCCGGGCGGTTCTGGGCAGCTTTACGCCACAACTCAATCTAACGTCGGGTTAGGCATGTTCATCTTTATTTTACACATTTACCATATATACCCAAATATAGATTTTACATGCTAATTACCAAATTCACCAAAAAATAGTCATGTTCCAATTCCCAAGTTATGCCTAACAAATTTCCAATTTCAAGTTATTAATCAAAATTGGCTATACCCAATCTTCCCTAAATTTACAATAATAGCCATGCTCCAAAATCACAATATACACTATGCTTGGCGTTCCAACTAATAGTTATGCTCAATCTAGATTTAATATTCTATTATACAGCTTATGCCCAAAACTAGATTTTTCACGCCAAATTATATACTTTGTCGTTCATGCCAATTCTAGGTTTAGTATGTCAAATTACTTATTCCATAATTCATGTCAAATTACCCCAAATTGCATCTTAATAGTCATGCCATAATACAAGTTCCAAATTATGCCACATAATGTATATTTTATGTTATACGCAATTGCCCCCGCATTCATAACGTACGTATTTTGAGATTCAACTCAAGATTCATAAAATAAGCGGAGAAACAATATGGAACATAAGAGGCATAAGAATAGGCATATGACGATAAGAACTATTGGTCCAATAAATTTGATATACCAAATTGACAAGTTTTGCATAGAATACATTGCAGGCATATAGATATGATATGAATATCATTATGAACCATCACAGATGTAACATCCCAATATTTTCTGTATATTTTTAATTTAGATTTAAAATAAATAAATGAGTTAATCTTAGAAAAAATCAAATTTGTTGGTTTTATGTCGATAATCATTTGAATTTAGTATGAATGGAATTTTCAAATTTAGTTTTATTTAAAAGGCTGTAATTTGAAATTGGGTATTTGAATAATTTAATTAATTTGGATGGGTTAATTTAAAAGTAGAATTTAAAATTTAAATTTGGAATTTGGTGGAATTTTTTAAGTTGTTGAGTAATAATTGAAATTCAAATCAAAAATTTAAATAACCCAAACTTGAGAACTTAGAATTTGTGAAATCAATTCATAAACTTTATTTAAGTTGTAATTTGATTTAAATGGAATTTTGAAATATTTAAGTTAAAAAGGAATTCAAATTTGATTTGTTAAACGATGGAATTTAAGCTGTTTAAGATAATTTGAAAATTCAAAATTTGAATGTGTAAATAATCCAATATGGGAACTTAAAATCCATGAAATAAATTTATAGAATTTATTTAAATTTTTGTTTGATTTAAATTTGAATTTAATGGATATTTATATTGAATTAAAACAGTTAATCGAATAATTGAATATTTTATTTATTTAATTAACTGTGGAATTTAACGGTTTTGGCGACTGTCTCGGAATTCGACGAAACTGACGCCATTGGAACAGTAGCGATGAATTATCATAGTATTCCAAATTGCAATAAAAAAAAAACCGGACTTGTCGTTAGACCGTACGGGAGAAAGTGTAAAGAGGAATCAATGTAACAAGATAATTAGTTGTTCTTATAGTGAACCATATATATATATAAAAACCAACTCTACATCAGCCCAATTAATACTATACATTCACCTCCCTCATCAAAACTTTATTTTTCATGGCTGAAAATAAATTTCAAAATCCTAGAAAACAAAATTTTAACTTCAAAATAAAATCTCTTCAAAACCCATAGTATTATATGTCGATTCGAAGCTCTCGACTTGTAGAATGCAGATCTATAGTTTGTTTCGACATGCAGCGACTAGATTGGTCAGAAAACTCGGTCAAAGCCTCTGAAATTTGAAACCCTATATTTCGAATTGGGGTTTTTGAATCGGGATGTAATTTAAGATTCGGGGATCTGGGTATTGAAGAGGGGATTCATGCGAGTGTTTTGGTGGTGTTGATTCGATTTATAATGTTGTAAATAGCTGGGATTTCATCGTTTAAGCTCTGGAGGCGATTTCCGTCCATCTCGTCGCAGGGGGCCCACCGTTGACCGGAGATGATGGCGGCGGGACCGAGGGTGCGGCACGGGCTGCTCTTGCCATTGGTGGTGGTCTCACTCACTCCGGTGGACGGAGTTAGGCGCAGGAGGCGGTCAAAGTACGGGAGCAAATGGGTCCTTGCGTCGGTGGTCACTGTTCACGCGTGAGGGTGAGCGGGAAGAAAGGAGAAATCTCCTGTGTGTTGACGTGTCAAACGTTGATTGGTGAGAAAGATGTGTTTATTTTATTTTATATATTTAAAAAAATCCAAACACTAAATTGCTGATAACTTTGTCGTATGAAATCGGTTTTGGACGCGGTTGGGTGCGTTGGGATCGTGGAGGAATTGCGGACGTTTTGGCGCTGGTTTGGTTGCATTTGGAGACTGTTAAATTATGGGCTATGGTTGGACGTCCGTCTGATTCTAGATGCGATGGTGAGTGATTCTTCGCTCACGAAATACTGAATTATTCCCATATTTATTGAATTAAATTATGAAGTAAGTTTGGTTGCATGGTTGTGTTGGATTGTTGATGTGTGGTTTAAAATTTAACATGCAAGTGTGTTAACATGCAATTTAAGTAATTGATTTGTTATTAAATTAAATTTAAATTTCTAGTTGAATTCGAACCCTTGGAAAATCCTGAAATAGTTTAATGCTGATCAGTTGAATTAAATGGTTGTGATGGATGTTGGTTGAAATTTATTACTGAATTTATAGTGACATTTTTATGCTCCTTATTCAGCATATTGTAATGCATGTTGATTTTGACGATAAATCCCATTTACCCTTGATGTTGCGGGCATCTAATGAACCCAGGATTTATCGATAAAATGAATTAAGAACACGGAGTGAAATGATAAATCTCTGTGACCCTGATTTGGATTGAAATGATAGATCCATCCCTGAAATATCGAGAAATTAAATTTAAAATCACTTGGCCATTGGATATATAATTATATACAAACATCAGTTGGTTAAATGATTTTTAAATATTTGAAATTTTATTTGATAGAATTTCATTTAAAGAAATGTGACGATACTCGATAATTCAATTCTTTGAAGATTCTGAACTGGGATGTTGATTTAAAAAAAGGCTAAAGGAATTTTTCCAAAACAAAGGGAAATATTTAAATTGGGATTTGAGTATGATTTAAATCTTTCAAATTAAGAGTTTGGATTACAAGGAAATAAATTCTTATGGAATATAAGTTTTGGGAAAATTTGGAAAATCAAGGGTATTTGAGTTGTTTTAACTCAGTTCAAATATATATTTGAACTTTTGAAATCAAATAGTTGTTTGAACGGGGTTGAAAAGAGATATGGAATTTAATGAACTCCGTTGAGACCGGAGGATAGATTCAAGTATTGAAATTTGAAAGGAAGGAAGATTTGATTAGAGAAATTTATTTTTAAATATATTTATGCATTTGATTCCAAATAATTATTCTTGCTTTAAATTTATTACTTACCTTTACTTATAACTATTGTATTTTAAATAAATTTTTCCTTATAATTCAAATTTTTTTAAATTTTTTAGTAAACCTATATTTAAGTAAATATATAATATTTAAATTACTAATTTATTTTTATTACTATATCCTATATGTATATCTATATATTTAATTAAATAGAATTTATTTATTATTATTTTATTATTACTATTGTTATTATTATATATAAGCATTTAGTTTACAAGTGTTTTGGAATTAAATTTTTTTTCCGAATGGAAATGCTTGAGTTGAACCGCTGGTTCAAATGGGGTTGAGATAAGAGTCCATGATAATTTGAAATCTTTGAGATAAATTATATTCTATTTGAGTATAAGTCGTTTTGAAATATTAGATGATTATAATATAATGATATGAAATATATTCTAGTTTAGAATATAATCGGGATGGGTATGATTATGAAAGGTTGATATGAAAATGTGATTCGTTTGAATATAAATTGAGTTCCAAGCAGAAGATGATATTTTGATATGAAAGCGAACCTTTATCAAATATAAAAGAACCGACCGATGTGAAAGATGTAAGCGTTGGTTGATAAAGAGACCGGAGTCGACATAAGGCATACTCTCTGTCAGTGTCGATACCACTTTGACAACTGTGAACGTTATGACGTATCCAGAACGAGTATGATGACTTGGAGGCGATTTATTTAATCGAAGAAGGTGAGCGATGACGAAATAGCCCTGACCTTCGGGTCAGAATTGAAATGACTAAAACAGGAGCTATACCGTGACTAATTGAGGTTAGCACCTTTGATCGGACACACTTCTTCGATACTATTCCTATGATTTATGATGATGATGATTTGGGCCCATTTTGACGTTGGGAGTGTGTTCCGAGGTGGGCGGTAGTGGCTGCTATGCATTACCACCGGTCCGGGAGTGCAATTGGTAGAATCCTACCCTGGGCATTGCCTCGAGTGCCTTGTCATATATATCCATATCGAGCCCCATACGATTTTGATTTAGCATTGTCTTCTATGGAGTGCCCTCTGATAACACCAGTACGGTGAATTTACGGTACTGTATAGACTGTTGATGCCTATAAACGGTGTAAGGGTAATATGGTAATCCCGCTTACGCTATTTTCAGTATTTATACTTTACTGGATAGACACTATCATAATAGCGTACTATATTATGTATGTATTAGTTTAACGGATCCTTGAGAGATGGAAAATCCCGTAACATCTCTTGAGTTACTGTACCCATGACACTGATGTTATTTCATTATCTAATTTAACTTATATGAGATGATTTAGTGCTGATCCGAGTGTTTGTTGTGTTTTCTTTTTATGCAATACGCTCGGGTCAGCAGATGTTGCAGTTATCGAAGATTCCTTGCCTTGGAGAACGAAGACGAAGTTTGGCGTATATATCTATTTTGAGTATGGTTTAACCACTGCATTTATTTCCGCTGCTTATTATGTACATTCATATGTATATGTAACTCTGATAATCATTGAATGTTATAATCACAGTATACGTTTCAACTGCTTTTAACTGCTATTTGTTTATTATATGTTGTTCTTCCGCTGTGAGATTCTGTTATTGTCTTTCTCTTCTTTCTTCTTTTTCTTCTTTTCCCAATAACTACCTGCATTTGCGATCTGTTTGGGTCGACATGTGTGGCTTATTGTCGATTTTAAACGGTCAAAAATATGGGTCGTTACAGTTGGTATCAGAGCAATGGTTAGCGATATCCTTGGCACTGTTGGTAATAAACTCATTAGAGATGGGGTTAGAAACGCCCTAGAATGAGTTCGAGAGATATATGAGAGAGCGTACTTGTATTTTGATATAAAATGGTTTTATATTGTGTTGTCTTGTTCTGTTGATTATTTATGGATTCTGGTCGATATATGGGACGCCATACAATCGATAGGAGTTCCTAAATAATCGAATAGAATGAATCGACATAATATGGTTTTCGATTATATTATATATATATATTATATGTATATTGATTGTATTAAGTGTATATGTATTGGTCGTGGGAAGGTAATAAAATTAAGTTATTACCTATTATGGTTGATTCGATAATAAATTTAATAAGGAAAATTTTTAAGGGATTTAGAAAATATTTGAAATGAAATGAGATCTTTAAATCTAAGCGGTTGCAAACGGTTTGCGATAAAATAGAATGGAACTTAAAAACTTGATCCTGGGGTACTTATGAAATAGTTTTGTCGAATTTTGAAAATAATATCGTATTATAAGTATTATCAAAAAGAATGGGGCTTTCAAAGGTCTTTATAAACGAGTGTATAATCCCTTGCTCAGATCTTTGAAATAGCCTTGGTAATGAGTGCACGCATTATCGATGGTTATTCTGAAGAGTCTAAGTGGGGGAGAGACCACTCAATGATGATTATAATTGGGTTTGCCGCAGAATTTTTGGATTTAACTCTATATCGTATAAATTTTCTAAAGGTATTAGTTTACTATATTCAAGGTTTAATTTAAATTTAAACCCAGAATTTAAATTTCTTGCTTAACTAAAAGTTCGGGTTTGAAATTTCATATAGTATGGTTTATAAAATAATATAAGTATATATGTATGTTATTTTGAACTTGTTTTGCAAAACCGGGATCAAGCGTTTAGTTTACTTTAACTAATGATAACTATAAATTTATTAAAACGAAACTTGAATTCGGAATGTATAAATTTATATAATATGAGCTTGAAGTGGCGCGGTAGTTTGGAAATTCGATCTTTAATTTTGGAAAAAATATATAAAAATTCAATATAAGTCAGAATTGGATAAACAAGAAACATTAAGATCTGATTGATCATATCTCACCAAATAAATGTAAGAAATTTAATTTTCACTTTGTAAATGGTAAGTTATGGTTAAATTAAAATTTAGAAATAGCGCTATGGAATTTATATATATTTAAATATAGTTTATTAATATATAAGTTTAAATGGAAATCTTTCAAACGGCTCCCGAAGCCGATAAAGCTATTTTCTGTGGATCAATGTAACGATTATAAATCTAAGTGTAAATGATGAAAGGAAATGGAATGTAACTTGGTGATGTGCAAGGCAATCGAGTAAATTAGTAACTTAGGAATCGAATGATAATAATGTTTGAGAACTAAGTATAAGATTTGGTCATGAATAGTTCTTAACCCAATCGATGATTGGTGAGTAAATTAAATGGATTGAGTTAAGAAAATAAAACCTTTTGAACCACATGAATAAAATATAAGATATATAACCTGAGTTGAGACGATGGATTCAATTAAAGAGATCAATTTAGAGAACTTATAAGTTAATCTAGAATTCATGCCGATGGTTAGATGGAGTAAGAAAAATTGGATTTGTACTAACGATTAATATTAAGTAACTAAATGGAAGTTTAATAAACTTGAAAATTGGAATAAGAACAAAGGTATAAGAAATTTAAATCCAAAGTTTAGATCATTAGGTAGAATGTCGAAAGAATTTAGAACCAAACCAATTCAAATAAGTCAAGTAAATTAAACAAATGAAGGTAAACTTGGAAAAAGGTAATTTAGTCAATTTAGAACTAAATATAAGTGGATTCAATTTAATTGAAGGAATAACGATTTAACACTTATAAAAGATAAATAAGAAATGGAATACGAACCATTGCTCGGATAATGAAGTAAATGCAAATACTATAATGGACTTAGATAAATAAATAAATGTGTGGGAAAAAAAAAGAGTATACTTGAGCGATAAAGGCTAAACCACACTCAAGCATAATGGAATGATTCATTTAGATAGTTTAAGTTTGGCTTAAATTTTGAATTGGAAAGTTTGAACTTGAAATAAAATCGATCAATGTTTATGCCAAAAATCTGGAATAGTCAATAGGCTGTAGTAATATGGACATAACTTTTGAATGGATGATCGGAATCGGACGATTTTGGACTGTCTGGAAACCTTAGAACCCGAACTAAAACTTTCGTCTATAGAGTCATGTTGAAATTCTCGTGTTTGCTAAGTCGAAATTCAAGTTTAACCATAATAACATGTGCAGGAAATTTTAAAGCTGAGATGTATATCAATATTGTTTTGACCATAACTTCCTAACGGAGCGTCGGATTTTAATCCACGAGTACAATTCGGAAAGATCAGAATGTAAACTAAATTTTCTCTTAATATGCTGAGTCAAATTTTGAGGTTTAGAGGGCTAAAAACTGGGTAAAACATTTCAGATCTGCATTTTCAGTATGCAGGCTGAAGTGTTCGCTTTTAATAAAACAATTATAACTTTTGAACGAATTGTCGGAATTCGACGAATCCGGACAATTCGGAAAGCCTGAAACAAATACCATAATTTTTGCCTAGTATGTTTTAGCCAAATTACAACTTTTAAAGGGTGATGATCAATGATTTTTCGCTGGCCTGTTATGAAAATCTTGGTTTTGTGGTTGAATTGCTTTGTGTATGTTATGTAAGCTATATACATTTGCCATGGATTGTTATATATCTGATTCTTATGCCTGCTGAATATGTAGTAGGCGCATGGATTGGTATTATGCTTGAAGCTCGTTTGCACTAAGATTTGATGCAAAGGTAAATAAAAACCGCAAAAAAATAAATGCTTAAAGAGGTACGTGTTTGGGTTGTATAAACTTGGTGGTTTTGTTTTTGTTTTCCCCTAGTTCAGGGATGCCTCATCATTGATGAGATGTATATTTTGGATTGATATATGTATCGGGATTTTTTTTCCCGGGGCTCTCCGTACAAAGGAGATGCTGCCGAAATTTTTCTGTGATTTCGGGAGTTAGAAAATTTATGGGGTTTTACAACTATATACTTATCTTATAAATGTTATTTTATAAGTATGGAATTTTGAAAGTATGATTTATTTTATACCTTACCTCGTTCTCTTTTCGAGGACGAAAAGCTTTTAAGTGGGGGAGAATGTAACATCCCAATATTTTCTGTATATTTTTAATTTAGATTTAAAATAAATAAATGAGTTAATCTTAGAAAAAATCAAATTTGTTGGTTTTATGTCGATAATCATTTGAATTTAGTATGAATGGAATTTTCAAATTTAGTTTTATTTAAAAGGCTGTAATTTGAAATTGGGTATTTGAATAATTTAATTAATTTGGATGGGTTAATTTAAAAGTAGAATTTAAAATTTAAATTTGGAATTTGGTGGAATTTTTTAAGTTGTTGAGTAATAATTGAAATTCAAATCAAAAATTTAAATAACCCAAACTTGAGAACTTAGAATTTGTGAAATCAATTCATAAACTTTATTTAAGTTGTAATTTGATTTAAATGGAATTTTAAAATATTTAAGTTAAAAAGGAATTCAAATTTGATTTGTTAAACGATGGAATTTAAGCTGTTTAAGATAATTTGAAAATTCAAAATTTGAATGTGTAAATAATCCAATATGGGAACTTAAAATCCATGAAATAAATTTATAGAATTTATTTAAATTTTTGTTTGATTTAAATTTGAATTTAACGGATATTTATATTGAATTAAAACAGTTAATCGAATAATTGAATATTTTATTTATTTAATTAACTGTGGAATTTAACGGTTTTGGCGACTGTCTCGGAATTCGACGAAACTGACGCCATTGGAACAGTAGCGATGAATTATCATAGTATTCCAAATTGCAATAAAATAAAAAAAACCGGACTTGTCGTTAGACTGTACGGGAGAAAGTGTGAAGAGGAATCAATGTAACAAGATAATTAGTTGTTCTTATAGTGAACCATATATATATATATATATAAACCAACTCTACATCAGCCCAATTAATACTATACATTCACCTCACTCATCAAAACTTTATTTTTCATGGCTGAAAATAAATTTCAAAATCCTAGAAAACAAAATTTTAACTTCAAAATAAAATCTCTTCAAAACCCATAGTATTATATGTCGATTCGAAGCTCTCGACTTGTAGAATGCAGATCTATAGTTTGTTTCGACATGCAGCGACTAGATTGGTCAGAAAACTCGGTCAAAGCCTCTGAAATTTGAAACCCTATATTTCGAATTGGGGTTTTTTGAATCGGGATGTAATTTAAGATTCGGGGATCTGGGTATTGAAGAGGGGATTCATGCGAGTGTTTTGGTGGTGTTGATTCCATTTATAATGTTGTAAATAGCTGGGATTTCGTCGTTTAAGCTCTGGAGGCGATTTCCGTCTATCTCGTCGCAGGGGGCCCACCGTTGACCGGAGAAGATGGCGGCGGGACCGAGGGTGCGGCACGGGCTGCTCTTGCCATTGGTGGTGATCTCACTCACTCCGGTGGCCGGAGTTAGGCGCAGGAGGCGGTCAAAGTACGGGAGCAAATGGGTCCTTGCGTCGGTGGTCACTGTTCACGCGTGAGGGTGAGCGGGAAGAAAGGAGAAATCTCCTGTGTGTTGACGTGTCAAACGTTGATTGGTGAGAAAGATGTGTTTATTTTATTTTATATATTTAAAAAAATCCAAACACTAAATTGCTGATAACTTTGTCGTATGAAATCGGTTTTGGACGCGGTTGGGTGCGTTGGGATCGTGGAGGAATTGCGGACGTTTTGGCGCTGGTTTGGTTGCGTTTGGAGACTGTTAAATTATGGGCTATGGTTGGACGTCCGTCTGATTCTAGATGCGATGGTGAGTGATTCTTCGCTCACGAAATACTGAATTATTCCCATATTTATTGAATTAAATTATGAAGTAAGTTTGGTTGCATGGTTGTGTTGGATTGTTGATGTGTGGTTTAAAATTTAACATGCAAGTGTGTTAACATGCAATTTAAGTAATTGATTTGTTATTAAATTAAATTTAAATTTCTAGTTGAATTCGAACCCTTGGAAAATCCTGAAATAGTTTAATGCTGATCAGTTGAATGAAATGGTTGTGATGGATGTTGGTTGAAATTTATTACTGAATTTATAGTGACATTTTTATGCTCCTTATTCAGCATATTGTAATGCATGTTGATTTTGACGATAAATCCCATTTACCCTTGATGTTGCGGGCATCTAATGAACCCAGGATTTATCGATAAAATGAATTAAGAACACGGAGTGAAATGATAAATCTCTGTGACCCTGATTTGGATTGAAATGATAGATCCATCCCTGAAATATCGAGAAATTAAATTTAAAATCACTTGGCCATTGGATAGATAATTATATACAAACATCAGTTGGTTAAATGATTTTTAAATATTTGAAATTTTATTTGATAGAATTTCATTTAAAGAAATGTGACGATACTCGATAATTCAATTCTTTGAAGATTCTGAACTGGGATGTTGATTTAAAAAAAGGCTAAAGGAATTTTTCCAAAACAAAGGGAAATATTTAAATTGGGATTTGAGTATGATTTAAATCTTTCAAATTAAGAGTTTGGATTACAAGGAAATAAATTCTTATGGAATATAAGTTTTGGGAAAATTTGGAAAATCAAGGGTATTTGAGTTGTTTTAACTCAGTTCAAATATATATTTGAACTTTTGAAATCAAATAGTTGTTTGAACGGGGTTGAAAAGAGATATGGAATTTAATGAACTCCGTTGAGACCGGAGGATAGATTCAAGTATTGAAATTTGAAAGGAAGGAAGATTTGATTAGAGAAATTTATTTTTAAATATATTTATGCATTTGATTCCAAATAATTATTCTTGCTTTAAATTTATTACTTACCTTTACTTATAACTATTGTATTTTAAATAAATTTTTCCTTATAATTCAAATTTTTTAAATTTTTTAGTAAACCTATATTTAAGTAAATATATAATATTTAAATTACTAATTTATTTTTATTACTATATCCTATATGTATATCTATATATTTAATTAAATAGAATTTATTTATTATTATTTTATTATTACTATTGTTATTATTATATATAAGCATTTAGTTTACAAGTGTTTTGGAATTAAAAATTTCTTCCGAATGGAAATGCTTGAGTTGAACCGCTGGTTCAAATGGGGTTGAGATAAGAATCCATGATAATTTGAAATCTTTGAGATAAATTATATTCTATTTGAGTATAAGTCGTTTTGAAATATTAGATGATTATAATATAATGATATGAAATATATTCTAGTTTAGAATATAATCGGGATGGGTATGATTATGAAAGGTTGATATGAAAATGTGATTCGTTTGAATATAAATTGAGTTCCAAGCAGAAGATGATATTTTGATATGAAAGCGAACCTTTATCAAATATAAAAGAACCGACCGATGTGAAAGATGTAAGCGTTGGTTGTTAAAGAGACCGGAGTCGACATAAGGCATACTCTCTGTCAGTGTCGATACCACTTTGACAACTGTGAACGTTATGACGTATCCAGAACGAGTATGATGACTTGGAGGCGATTTATTTAATCGAAGAAGGTGAGCGATGA
The DNA here is from genome assembly GCA_030737875.1 of Allium sativum. Taxonomy (NCBI): domain Eukaryota; kingdom Viridiplantae; phylum Streptophyta; class Magnoliopsida; order Asparagales; family Amaryllidaceae; genus Allium; species Allium sativum. The sequence continues at coordinate 13,355 of JASFAX010006148.1, forward strand.
CGAAATAGCCCTGACCTTCGGGTCAGAATTGAAATGACTAAAACAGGAGCTATACCGTGACTAATTGAGGTTAGCACCTTTGATCGGACACACTTCTTCGATACTATTCCTATGATTTATGATGATGATGATTTGGGCCCATTTTGACGTTGGGAGTGTGTTCCGAGGTGGGCGGTAGTGGCTGCTATGCGTTACCACCGGTCCGGGAGTGCAATTGGTAGAATCCTACCCTGGGCATTGCCTCGAGTGCCTTGTCATATATATCCATATCGAGCCCCATACGATTTTGATTTAGCATTGCCTTCTATGGAGTGCCCTCTGATAACACCAGTACGGTGAATTTACGGTACTGTATAGACTGTTGATGCCTATAAACGGTGTAAGGGTAATATGGTAATCCCGCTTACGCTATTTTCAGTATTTATACTTTACTGGATAGACACTATCATAATAGCGTACTATATTATGTATGTATTAGTTTAACGGATCCTTGAGAGATGGAAAATCCCGTAACATCTCTTGAGTTACTGTACCCATGACACTGATGTTATTTCATTATCTAATTTAACTTATATGAGATGATTTAGTGCTGATCCGAGTGTTTGTTGTGTTTTCTTTTTATGCAATACGCTCGGGTCAGCAGATGTTGCAGTTATCGAAGATTCCTTGCCTTGGAGAACGAAGACGAAGTTTGGCGTATATATCTATTTTGAGTATGGTTTAACCACTGCATTTATTTCCGCTGCTTATTATGTACATTCATATGTATATGTAACTCTGATAATCATTGAATGTTATAATCACAGTATACGTTTCAACTGCTTTTAACTGCTATTTGTTTATTATATGTTGTTCTTCCGCTATGAGATTCTGTTATTGTCTTTCTCTTCTTTCTTCTTTTTCTTCTTTTCCCAATAACTACCTGCATTTGCGATCTGTTTGGGTCGACATGTGTGGCTTATTGTCGATTTTAAACGGTCAAAAATATGGGTCGTTACAACAGACGTATATGTTTGACAAGAGTTATATCATGAACTTAAACATGATTACAATTCTGATATACAACAAGGATAGATATGATTGGAACAATTCCATAGTCAATAATGATTCCCAAAGGCATATACAAGCACAGATTCAAATGAAAGGATTACTTACATTAGGCATAAATCTAATGGATTAGATTTGAATAACATCGCATACATAAATCTAATAGATTAGATTTGATAAATCTGATAGAATTATCTCGTAATCAAGTATAGCTTGGATCCAGATTATTACACGCCAAGAATTTCAATTAAGAATTCACATCTGAAAGTAACTTGAACTTACAAAAAGAGAATGATTCTTGTATTTCTGGAATCTTTTTTCTGAAACTAAATAGCTCTCCCTTGAAGTAGACTATCAATTTCTCTAATTTAGATTTGATTCGATTTGATTCATAGCTTCTAATTTGCTTTCTAGTTGAAGAAGAAATGGTGGCTAGGCTAGGACGATCATGAACAGCATGGTGGCTCCTTGGAATGAATTTGTGTTATTTAGGGTTGAGGACTAGGGTTGCTTTTATAGAGGTTTAAACTTATGTGAGCCGTTAGATCATCGTAGGAGCAATCACAACCGTCCAGACTAGATAGAGTTATCTAGAATTGCCACCTATGCCCTAGTGACTCAGCAGCAAGTCAGAAAAGATTCAGCAACAAGTCAGAAAATCGCCACTTGTTGGATCTGGGCAAGGGGGTAGATCGACCCCCTGGTCGACTTGGCCTAGGGCGGGAAATATCCCGCCCAGCCCGCTTCTTTATTTTCGTTTGAATTTTGAATTTAAATTTGAGCTGTTTTAATTTATTTAAATTCCTGAAACTTCTGAGGGCCATAACTTCCTCATACGAAGTCCGATTTACGAAAACTTGGACTTTATTCCAAGCAGAATTACGAGACGAACGCAATGGCATAACTTGTTTCCCTTAATTCTCAATTTTAAAAATTAAGTATTCTTTAATTCGTTCTTTTAATAGTCTCAGAAAATACCTGGTGTTACATTTTGTTAGATTTCCATGTGCTTCATTTACTTCTTTCCTTTCAGCTCTGCGTGATAGGGGTAGACAGGCGCAATTTAATGACTAAGATTTTTCCGAATTTATTTGCATATGCATGGTGCAGAAGGAAGGTGGTAAGATGGTTATGTGGTAACATTTTATATATGTTATTAGTTTTCATGTACCCCAGTACAAAAAATTCCGTTCTTATAAGGACTGCTACCGACAAAACTAAAAATACCGTCGGGTCAAGTAATATTCTACCATTCCAGAAATATAATAAAATAGACTAGTTAGCTTATTCTGAGAAATTCCAAACCAGTGATATAGGGTGTAAAATATGTCAAACGAAAAGTTGCTTATTTTCCAAAATAAAAATAATCATAAAATTCTATAAATTAAATTAGCAATAGGTCTCAAAAATCTTGTCCAAATTCGAAATCAATATTTAATTGTATTAAATAAATTGTTATGATTTATAAATGATGCCATAGCGACTATTTGGAAATTTGATTTGGACATAACCCACAATCCATAAGACAAAACTTTGATTTTTCACTTCCATTAGAAAAACGTAGTTCAATAGATTCCAACATTTCTTGTTTCAAAGAAATCCAGTTTATAACGAATCATGTATGCTCAATTGAAGTTCAAAACTCAATAATACAAACTACCACGACATTACGAGTTCATTTTAAATTATAACCAATAAGTTCAATCATCGTTTATATAAATATATTGATTATTCTAATTCGAATATAAACTCGATTAAATCTCTTGTATTATCTGATTCTCACAATATTGCAAATTTAACTATCTCCAATTATTTCGAAAATTAAATTTATTATTCTAATATTTATATTAATTAAATATTCGAAATATTTCAATTCAAACCATTTAAATTACCAAACTACTATATTAAAATAGTTAAATTAATTAATTATTAAATCGCTAAAATTTCGGGACGTTACATTCCTTCCCACTTAAAAGAATTTCGTTCCCAAAATTAATAAGGTAGGAAAAATGCTATGAATCCTATTAACTAGGTTAAAAATCTTTTGTTCTATTCCTTGACATTAGTTTCAACTGAACTATTAATTTCAATTAAACTATTAACTCATTTCCATTAGCGAAAATTTTCATAAAATTCCGAAAATTTTCGAGCACCTTAAATTTTCAGAAAAGTTTGCCAGCATCTCCTTTGCATGGCTCAATCAGTACAACCACAACTCGTCTCTCTGGGCCTTCTCCAATCCAAAAGAAAATAAAACAACCAAGCGGCTTACCAAGCAAGCACATAAAAATCCCATGCCCAATTAAAATATAAACGTGTACCTTTTTGTTGGGCATCCAACTCTATCTCTTCCATTTGATATCACTTTAGCATATAATTGTGCCTCCCTAATTGATTTCCAATCAACTTATTCTCAAACCAAATCGTCCTCATATACCTAAACCGAATCGCATTTCAATCTTTTGTTCCATTCTCAATTCAAATTTTTACTTAATAATTCCATAACCTAGATCAGTTCCAATCCAAAATCTTATTACACAAATTCCATTACCGCACCAAGTAAAATTCTATTCCAGTACAATTTCCCCTTAACTGGCTTCAATTCCAATTTTATTTAACTTAGTTTTTAAGTTAAATTTCAATTTATTTATTCTCTCTTACCATTTCAAGTTATTTAACTTCAAAATTAAAAGTAAAATTTATATTTCAAAATTTTAAATTCCTGGTTTTTATTTTAAATCAGTTTGAAATTGTATATAACAATTCAAAACATTTGAATTTTTGAACAACTCGTTTCCTCAAAACAAAAATCTTATGGTAGTATTCTGTCACTTAGAAACTCGAAAATGAACGCGGATCATTCTGCAGTCATCATCAGAATTATTTTCCAATTATCGAAATGAGTTCAATACTATATCACTTCAAAACTCATTTTCAAATACTTCCATTTTTTAAATTACTTCAAAATATACTTCACACTGCTTGGAAAACATTTTAAAAATTTCCCCAGGATCATAAATTACCATATATTTAATCCAAAATTCATTTATAACACTTTTCCATGTTCCCAAGTTTTAATCTCAATTCTGGTTTAACTCCAAATTTAATTCTACTAAATTTATATATATTCTTATACGAATTCTTATTGGTTATTTATAACCATTTCAATTATAATCTTATTCGATTATAACAACAACCAACACATTCAATTATAATAATTCCAATATATATACTTTTTTGTATCAAAATAATCTTTGGGTAAAAAATTTCATTTACCCTTCTTTCAAAAACATACTGTATCGGTTCATCGTATTCGAGCGTTTAGAAACCCCTATCGATACAGTGGATCCTACTGATCGACCAGAATTCATAAACTACTCAACCAATAAATCTCCACAATATAAGATCATTTTTATACAACCTACAAATATGTTCTCTCGTATATATACACTCAAACTCAATCTAGGGTTTTACTAATCCCATCTCTATTGAGTCACGCCACATAGCCAAGATAATCACTTACCTTCAGCTCTGATACCACTGTAACGAACAGGGATTTTCGACCCCGAAAATCAACACAAAAACACCATGTCGACTATTCGAGCATCGGAAGTACCAGATCATTAGCAGAAAGAAATTAGAAGGTGAGGAATAGAAAGAAATTTACAATAGAAGAAGAAGAAGATTACAACACAACAGAATCAGAGTAAACACGAATCTCGCAGCGGAATGAATAAAATGTAATATATAACAATTTCTGAAATACAAAAACTATGCTTGTACTTATATATATCATCAGAGTACAGCACATGTGTATCACAGCGGAAATAAACTCTATATAGATCTAATATTTGATCCTCCTGCTCCAAGCTCCTCCAAGTATATCTGAAAAATACCGACTGTGACTGCCCGTACAATTGTGGGCACCCAAGAGTTTAGAGTAAAACAAAACAAAATAAACTCTGGATCAGTCATGGGACTGGCGTGAGTAAACTCCAACCATTCTGTTTAACTTTTCAAAATATTTTTCAAAAAAATGATAATCGTAAGACCGATCCACACATAAATACAGATGGTTTTTACCTTACGATAACCCAAAATGTTTTTGAAACAACATATTTTCTGATATTATAATACTGTCTAAATATAAATAAATAACAATCTAGCAGAACGCTTACATCTCACGCTCTACATGTATAGTATATAATCAAAACTGCGGACTCTTATTGGAGAATGGATTCCAACTATGGCAAGGTATGGTACCACCTTTCGACAGTGTTATCTCTAGAGAGGAATACACCAAGGTTCAACAAGAACATCTTGCAACCCAGGCTAAACATAACCGGCCATTCATTTAACCATGAATGTTCTGAATATATTATCACCTTATGGCTTTTTGTCGCAACCACCGTAATTCCCAGATGATACAGAAATGAAAAGCAGTAACAAATATGAATATTATCTAGATAGTGACAATCCACTCTAGTGGAGCGACCTACTTAGCCATGTGACCTACCTGATTTTTGCCATTTCTCGGTTGTGAGGCTTGAGGTCATAACTATCCTAAGATAGATCACGTCTTCATTTACCTTGAATGCCACATTGTCATACCTGCCAAATCACAAATTGATATCCCCAAAAATACCATGGGTATAAAGCTAAGAGAAACGAATTTCTCCACCACCAACGTAAGTACGTTTGAAGAGATCAACTTACGCGATCTATTAGATATACTCTGTCAGACATTCATCTATACAAATTATCCTGGGACTGGACAAACAGAAGACGCTATTCTGTAAATCCATCTTAGGAAATTTCTACCTAGGATCGCCAGAATAGCCCTTGCATGAACTCCGTCTTCAATTATCTTCATCATATTTGATTCGCAAAGCTAATGCCCACAGGGAGTGGTTTTCAGAAAATAAATCTGATTCCGGTCTCTCTGTATTGACAATGGAAAAATGGTCAAACAACTTTGATAGATAGTTATTTAACTATCAAAGGAAAACATCCATACACACAACGATCTTATTTCTAAATGGAAATTATATCGATCAACCATCAATAAACATTGAGCCCTTTAATAGATTTATCAAAACTCATTTCATTTCTAATCCCCCTTAAATGTCTTTACCCGTATATTTTCCCAACTCGCTTAACCTCTCATGATTTCTTAGAAAACGTCTCCATATATTCACAACTCTTTATTTCCCGTATTTCGAAAATATACGTTATTAACATTGGAAAACATATCCATATCTTATCCATGCATCACTATTTTCTACATCCATCAATCCCTAACCATAAACTAGTAAGAGGATAACTCTCAATGTATCAACCCCGAAGGCCGAAACTAACATCAGATTGATGCTCATAAAGCCATTCAACTTAACTAATTCCCAGTCAGTTTCTAATTCCCTTAATCACATTTCTTAATTTCTTATCAAATCATTTCTTACTCAACTCTCAGATTCGGTTTACGAATCCACTTCTTTTATAGAAAATATTGATTGTGACGATAGCATTATAATCCCTGTTTCCCAAAATATTAAATTTTAAAATATAACTCTGATTCGTTACTTTGAATAAAATAAATAATATTTAATAATAAATTCAATAAATAATCTTTATCTAAAAATGGAAAGTAAATATTACTTTCTAAGATTTGATATAATGAAATTTCAACTTATAACTCTCTTTCGAATAATTTATATTCGATTAACGTTCAGAACCTTGGAATACACTCATCGTTTCAGGTCAACCCCATTTCTAAATTCACTTTTAAATTTATCCCCTCCAACATTTACCAATTTCTTCTTATCATCATTCCAATTTGCAAAACATTTTCTTTTAAACCTTTATTCACTTCAAAATGTGAATATTATTCTTTTACCGAAATCTGAACTTGTTTTATTAAATCAAAACTTGATTTAAATAGAAAATACCGTTCCAGTTTTAAAAATCCGTCTATCTTGTTATTTTATAATTTCATACTTTATATTTCATTCCATCAACTCGTTTAATAAGTTATAACTTAATCTCGAATACACATTTGATTTATAGGTGTCGAATCAAATATAAAGTATCTCGTCCAATTCTGAATTATATAATATATAATTTCTAAAAATAAATTGTTTTATATCACTCGACATAGTCAAACTCTAATTATAAATCCTTATGTGTTTATTCAATTCTATTTAAATTTCGAATAACGATAAAATTCATCATTTTCTTTTGAAAACGATTTCCACTTCCTTTTCTAATATTTATCCTTGAATTTACATTTCAAAATTATTTTTTAATAATTATTTCATCCTATTTGTAATTATCGTTTACAAACTAAACTGCTTGTTTTATAATTAAACAGGTTATTATATTCTAGCCCTTCAAAATCCCATTTCTATTTTAAAATAGAAATTCCTTTTTAAAAACCCCAATTTCTTTTCTAATATATTCGAATATATTTTATGGTATTTAAATACCAATTATTTCAGGTCAATGTTATTTTCAAACATCCCAAAACACACAATAATCAATCACTGATTATTTGTCACATCATATAATGCAATATATATGAAATACAACAATATAATTGTAGAGGAATCCATTGGATCCCTTCAACCTGTTTCCCTGCATCCACAGATGTTAATCAATATAAGTAATACTAATTTCAGGTCAATACAAAATATTAAAATAAATGGAATCAATATTTAGCTAACGGTTTATATATGTATAACAGTAACTAAAATTTCAACCAATTAATAAGTAATTCATTCAAACAACCTTCACACACAGTCAGTTATCATTTATCAATATTAAATAACTATTATAAAATTATAGAGCTACACAGAGTTAGTGAGTTTACTCACATTGGTCGTAAATCATTAAATAACGATAAACGGTCGGTTTAATTAATCCCGTGTTTTATTTTATCTAAAATTGTAACGTGCTCCAAATTGCTCTAGACTAGTTCCAGTATGTAGCCTGCCACCATACGATCATAACGGATCAGACCATTCGAAATTCTGACTTTCTTGAACCGGCCCGCCTCTCCACTTACAATCCATGGCCCGCCAACTTAAACCAACCCAGATGAACAGTAATATGTCTTCCACGAATAAAACTTCTACTCCCTAGTAATGCAAACTCAAATGCCGTGACCAAATTATTCTTTCACCAACTCCTCTCTTCCTTCATGAAATTCAGTACAAAAATCGACACTTAGCTTCACATAAAATTCTCTTCCTTCCCATCACCCAAGCAGAAGGATCGAAACCCACTTGCCACAGACGACTTCGATGCCTTCTACAGGACCTCCGAGAGCTTCGATCATCGAGTTCACCAGAAAAACTCATACGATATGCAAAATTGCTCCACAACTCAGATCTAATACTTGATTTACACATCACTGCCTCAATCCCCTTACCAACCGAACCCTAGATGATGGTTCATAAAACCAACGCACTCGAACTACCGTCAAACCTATTAAATGTTATACAAGTTGAAGAGCAGGTACACAGGACTGCAAATATATCTCTATTTATATTTATGGATTGTTATTGCTTTTGTTTTGGATTTTAGAAGTGTATGGATCACCATTGGAAGCTTGCGGTGGTGTTAGCAACTGAAGAATACGCTAGTATTTATGGAATTAAAATCATTGGCCCTCATGTATTTGGGTACACAGTAGAACAGGGTAGCGCTGCATTTTTCTTCTTAGACATATGGATTTTTTTTCTAGGGTCTACTTGAAAGGATGTGTCTGCTTGATTACTTCGACATGAAGAAGCTTTAGGGAGGAAGGCTGCAAGTCTATCTTCCTTTATAATGAAGCATTAGGGTAAGGTTTACTGAAAGGTGACAACTCATATGGTAGGTTGGCTATGAAATGTTTGTAGAAAGGGGCAGCATGTGTTAGCGTAAGTGTGTTGCGCATATTAGTTTGATAAAAGTGGAATAAGAAGTACATGGGGAAGGTAGGCTTGCAGAATATTAGCTAAAGGATAGGTGGAAACAGTGTACTGTTTTTAGATTGTAATATACAATGAACAGTGGTTGAATTCTCCTGTTTATGAAATCTATTTGAGTTTTTATCTAGTTATATATCATATGGAATGTAGGTTATAAATTTATATATATTCACACGTGTTTATGGTTGGAAATTTGCTGGTTGTCAACAATAAATTCTGAGTGTATCTTATTTTTACTGAACTAGATACGCGTGCTATCCCTTCCCATAAACGTAGGCAAGTGCTTCTCGACGTAAGGAATGTTGTTTCAATTTGCAGATAGTAGGAAATGGTTTGCAACTATAGGCATGTGTGCTTTCTCTTTGCATTGGTTAGATTTCCATGTGCTTCATTTACTTCTTTCCTTTCAGCTCTACGTGATAGGTGTAGACAGGCGCAATTTAATGACTTAGATTTTTCTGAATTTATTTGCATATGCATGGTGTAGAAGGAAGGTAGTAAGATGGGTAGGTGGTAACATTTTATATATGTTATTAGTTTGCGTGTACCCCGCTATGAAAAATTCCGTTCTTATAAGGACTGCTATCTACAAAACTAAAAATACTGTTGGGTCAAGTAATATGCTACGATCCCAGAAATATAATAAAATAGACTAGTTAGCTTATTCTGAGAAATTCCAAACCGGTTATATAGGGTGTAAAATATGTCAAATGAAAAGTTGCTTATTTTCCAAAATACAAATTACAGAAAAATTCTATAAATTAAATTAGCAATAGGTCTCAAAAATCTTGTCCAAATTCGAAATCAATATTTAATTATATTAAATAAATCGTTATGATTTATAAACGACTCCATAGCGACTATTTGGAAATTTGATTTGGACATAACTCACAATCCATAAGACAAAACTTTGATTTTTCACTTCCATTATAAAAATATAGTTCAATAGATTCAAACGTTTCTTTTCTTGAAGAAATCCGATTTATAACAAATCCTATACACTTAGTTGAAGTTCAAAACTCATTAATACGAACTACCACGACGTTACGAGTTAGTTTTAAATTATAATTAATACATTCAATCGCCAGTTATATAATATATCCGTTATTCAAATTGGAATATAAGCTCGATTAAATCTCTTATATTATCCACTTCGCACAAAGACTCCTAATAAGGGAGGGTCCCATGACTTTGGCCCAAACCAAGGAATAAACCTTAGGAATGGACCTAGTCCTAACCACTTAAGACCCAAATCGGGTAGGTCATCCACTTAAGACCTTCTAAAGGCAGGCAAGCCTACATACACTCAAATATAATATATAAATACACACACACACCCCAGACCTCTCACATTAAACCGTCTCCTCGTGGATGATGGATTTGTCGGACGATTCCGGGCAGGCTTCTAGTACAAGTGGGCTTAACCGCGTGTCATAATGTAATAAATATAATGTCCTATAACACCTAGACCTCTCACATTAACCAGGATTACTTGTAGATGCTGGATACGCCGGTCGGTTTTTGGCAGGCTTCTCCTACAACTAATGGTTAACCTCATGTCTATGTGTCTGATATTACTTATTAAGGGCACACATGCAAACAATTCCTATGGGGAAATTTTAAATTTCAAATTCTTAACTACCTAATTTAAACATATTTATTACGCTTTGATATTACACTATTTGCACTATTAATATATAAAAATAAATAATCGTAAACTAAATATCCGAATTTAAACATTCCTATTTCGTTGAAATGTTAATCCTTAATCAAATAAAAGATGTACTAGTTACTTCCCATATTCCCTTCAATTATGGCATAAATATGCATATTAATGTATAACAATGCAAATGGGAAAAACATCAATACTAACATTAAACTTGCAACTTAGGTCTCATTTAATTATCTTAATAATAAAAGATAAATAAGGCGCCATATTTATATATATAATTCCTATTTTGGATCAGATTCACTTTTTATGTATGTTTGTATGCAAAACATTAATACTTGAATATTTTGTAAAATATATGTTTAAATATTCTATTTAAAAATAGAGATTTAAGCCTATTTCAATTTACAATCAATCCAGGTCTTAACCTTTTACAACAAAATTATACATATAATTTACACAATAATGAAATAAGATAAATCTAACCAACATAGATAATTATACAACACCAACATGTTTCTCTTTTATTATTCAACAATCCAAACCAACATATACAGGCAGATTGACCATTTTTGCACTAACAATAAAACATAGGGAATTCAGAGGTTGTTTAATATGATGTTTTCGTACAAATCCAAATTCCCCTAGATCCAAATTTATACCACAAAACAAAGAAAATAGCAAATTGATGCCATTTCCACTCACTATGCTAAGAAGGATAAAAATATTGGAAATCTGAATGGTATTTGCTTTTGGATCCAAATCCTTCATACAAAATGTTCTCCAATACTTATATATATATATATATATAAGAATCAAGAGATTAAAGTCTTGTATACAAATCTTTGAATATAAATCTAAATGATCTAATTCTAAATCAGAATAGAGAAGAAAAGAAATATAGATTAATGATTTAGAAGAAAACCAAAACTTTTCTCTGGAATTCTAATGCAAAATGGAGGCATGTAGATGAGATAGATTAGGGTTTAGCAAAGGCTAGGAGGGTGGTATATATAGTTGCAGTGTTTATAAGGACCACCGGATTCATAAGATTAAATCATGGTTGTCCGTTTTATGTAAATATATATAAAACACTCAAAAATACAATCCAAATTCCCCCTATTGATATTTTTTGATCAAAAAATGGCGGCCGAACTTTTTTCTTCTTCTCGTTCTAATCCACAAATTCTTCAATCTTCTATCGGCAATTCCAGATCGTATGAGGAGGCTATTAAGGCGATTCCATCTTCCTATCCAATTCCGATTTCTTCAAGATCGCAGAAAAGACTTAGACATTGCTATTGTTGTGGGGAAAAGAATCACTTGGTGGGAAGTTGTAGAAATCAAGTTAAGTGCTTTAATTGTGGCAAATTTGGACATAGAAGATCGAATTGCGTGGAATATTTTGAGGGAAATTCAGCAGGCAAGGATGTCGTTAGAAATTCAAATGATAATCTGGGGAAAGAAACGTTCAATATCTGCTTGCAATCTAAAAGAACTAATCGAAAGGAGGAAAGGGCTGTTGATCCTCACCATCAAATCCTGAATTCTGGTCTGATTCTATTAAAGAAGTTTATGAGTAATCAAGATCAGATAAATGTAGTTAAAAAATGTCAAGAATTGGGAATTCGTGAAGGGGGTTTTCACAGACCTGGATATGATAATGGTGCAAAACTGAATCTTTATATGATGTGTCTCAGAAAAAAATGGAATCCAATGACAATTACGTATGAAGATAGGCGTTCTATTGATGGTGAGATTCCGCCTGAAATTCCGAATGATTTTAAATTACTGGTTGAAGACTCCATTGATGTTGCTCATAAGGTGATTAAAGAGAGTGGTGGGAGTGATGAAGATCTTCCTAATATGAATCCTGATATATGTATTGTCAATTTTTACAATAATGAAGGAAAATTGGGCCTTCACCAAGATAGAGATGAAAGTAAAGAAAGCCTCTCGGCTGGTATTCCTGTTGTATCATTCTCAATCGGTGACTCAGCTGAATTCGTGTATAGGGATGAGAGGAATAATGGTTTGGTAAATAAATTCCTACTGGAATCAGGAGATGTATTAATATTTGGAGGTAAATCTAGACACATATTTCATGGAATCTCAGGAATTTTTAAAGAAACTGCCCCGGATTGGTTAATTGAGAAGACAAATCTGAGATCAGGTAGGCTTAATCTCACTTTTAGACAGAATATTTTAGATACAAATGCTTCTCAGTTTGTATCAGTCTCTCCTCGGAGATCGTATGCTGATGTTATTAAGCCTTTTTCACCACATATTTCATGGAAAACTGCTTCGACTAATAGTTTCTATCGGAAGAAAACATTAAGTGTTCGTTCATGTTTCAAATGTGGGGGCACTGACCATTTTGCGAAGGTATGTAGGAATGGAATACGTTGTTTCAAGTGCAGTGCAATCGGCCATAGATTAACTAAGTGCCCGGATATATTTAGAGGTAAAATAGTATATGAACTTATGCATCATAACTGTTCGAGGTTATGCCTAAAACTGTCGGCCCACATTGATCTCTATGACTCAGATTTTTCGTATCAGGTAAATGATGGTGCTTACTCATTGTTGTTGTTGGGATGGCATCTAGAAGGGTTAATTGAAGGTTTATTGTGGTGTAAGAGCATCTCTCTTGATATCGTTACCCCTCCATTACCGTGTCCGATGAATCGAAAGGAACATGCGTTCTACTTCAGCCTCAATCTTTTGAAGTTGAGGAAAATGTATTCTGACTCGTCTGTAAGGAACAAGGAAAGAGCCATACAGTTTCTAGAGGGAATATTGGAACATTTTGATGTAATCAACACATCTGTTAATTGCGAACGTTGTGTTAGTGACTTTCAATTATTGAGTAATTGTGATGTTTATGCTTCATTGAGGTCTGTAGGGTCTTCGCTGAATATGGGTTCAGACTCTTCAGGGATGAGTGGTTCGCAAGAGCTAAGGGTCCGGTCTGATCATGGTAATGAGCTGTTTGTGAAAGAATTGGTGGGTGTTGATGGGAGGGGTAAGTTTTATTCAAAACATGATCCTATGTGTGATGACCCTGCTATTATTCTTTTTCAAGGTTATAGTACTGAAGTTAGTCATGATGTTGACAAGTATGAGAGAACTGGTAAGTCTAAGGAGGTGATGACGGGGAATGATTTGGTGGATATGAAGGAATATGATGGGGTTACTACTGTTAGTAGTATCCAGCATCAGGTTCTGGAGGAGGGGAGTGAATGGGTTGTGGTCGAGGAAGTGGTTTTGGTCAACAGTTTTGATGTGTTGAATGAATGTGTGGAACAAGAGGGGAGTGTCGTGGATCAGAATATGGAGTCACAGACTTCTTCTTTGAGGGGTAGGAAGGGCTTTCGAGTGGGTAAGGTTAAAATCGTTAGGAGGCAGAAGAAGCTGACAGGATTTGCCAGTTCGATGAAGGACAGTTCAGACAAATGTATTGCGGTAGGTAGAGAGAGGTTGGATGTGATTGGCTACCAGGCTAGTGATTATGGTTATTCAAATTTGGTTAGTAATGGTTTAGGGGTGAATGCAGGTGCAATGTTCAATGTGATTGATAGTTGTACCTATTATAATAACAGTAACTCGTTTGGCAAAGAATTGATTTGGCCAATGCTGTTGGACTGTTGTGATTCGAATGGTCTGATGGTATGTTTGGTTAAGTCAGGTTGTTTGATTCGGCTCAAAGTTTCAGTAGAGGGTGTTTTTTCGGTAGTATGGTGTCCGCGTTTTGGCGAGATGCAAATGACAAGTGCCTTGCCTAGTTCGGAAGATCAGTTCAGTGATTTGATTTCGGTCGAGGGGGCGAATGTTGGTGACGGGCCATCTATAATTGGTGATGGTGCTTTTTCTCCCAGGAGGAGGAGTCGGAGGCGAGTAGCGCATAGTTCAGGTTTGGTTAGACGTAGTGCGAGATTAAGACATAGATCCGCATCATCTCATGGCAGGTTCCCGAGCTCGTTAGCTAGCAGTAGCAATGCAAGTTTGGGCTCAGGTATGGTTCCTGTTTATGGTAGTGATTACTCTCCTTTTGCATTAGGTAGTCTTTCGTCTAGTCAGTTATTTCAGCTTGCTAGTGACACAGCCTTTGTATTTTCTGATATAGAGTTGGATGCTAATTACATTAGGGGTAGGGAATTAGAGAGTGTATCCTCGTTGAGTCGATGAGGATTGTTAGTTGGAATATTCGAGGGTTAAATGACCTTAAAAAACGTATAAAGGCTAGATCATTCTTTAAAGATTTTCACATTGATATTGTTTTACTTTAAGAAACTAAAATAGAAAATCCTGATCCTAGTTTTTATAATGGGTTAGGTGGGTCCCTTTTCCGGAATTGGTCATGTCTTCTGGCCTTAGGAAGTGCTGGTGGGCTTATGATTGGTGGGAAAGACAACCAATTTAGACTTGTTCATGAGTTCCCTATGTTACACTCCCTGCATATTATTTTAGCCTCACTAGTAGACAATTCGTTACTGGGTATATCAAATGTTTATGGTCCTCATACAAAAATCGAGAGAAGACTCTTGTGGAACGAATGTGCTGACTTTAGAAATCTCATCCCCAATCAATGGATAGTTGGGGGGATTTCAGTGTCACTAGATTTCTAGGGGAGAGATCACCTAGAGAAGGTGATTTCTCTGATATGGAGGAATTTAATGATTTTATAATAGACAAAAATTTAATTGAAATTTCTCTTAATAATAGAATTTTCACCTGGTCTAATGTTAGAGAAGAGCCTTCTTTCACACTGTTAGGTTGATTTTTTTATCAGTACTGAGGTAGAGGATAGATTTCCCATTTGTAGAGTTAAGGGTATGCCTTTTTTTATTATCTAATCATTGTCCTATCATTCTTTCGTGTGATTCGAATGTACACATTATTAATAGTTTTAAGTTTGAAAAAGTTTGGTTATTAGATTCCAGTTGTAGTAATTTAGTTTCGGTCAAATGGAACTCTTTATTTTATTTTAATAATTTGTATAAGGGTAATTCAGCGAAGATCTTCGTTGCTAAGCTTGGCAAGATGAGATTTTTTTCTTAAACGGTGGAATAAGTACATTTTTGGTAGTGTTAGAATTAGGAAAGATAAGATTTTGTGTGAATTGTTAGATATAGATAAAGTTAGTGAAATCAGGATTCTTAATCTGAATGAGAAAGATAGACTTTGCTACCTTAGAAATGATCTCAAGCTGATTTTAGAAAAAGAAGAGATCATGTGGAAGCAAAGATCCCGAGTTCAATGGATTAAGGAAGGGG
This sequence comes from Allium sativum, assembly GCA_030737875.1. Taxonomy (NCBI): domain Eukaryota; kingdom Viridiplantae; phylum Streptophyta; class Magnoliopsida; order Asparagales; family Amaryllidaceae; genus Allium; species Allium sativum. The sequence continues at coordinate 29,317 of JASFAX010006148.1, forward strand.
ATAATAATACGAAATTCTTTCATAGCATGGCTAATAAGAGGAGACGTGATAATTTGATTCGTTCTATTTTTATTAATGATGTCGAGGTAACTACCCAGAAGGACTTAAATGAGGCATTTACTAGGTATTATAAGCAGATTTTAGGAACTAGGACTAATAGAAGAATTAATGTTAGATGGAATGACATTTATCCGTCAACCACCAAGGTTGAATTAGTAGATCTAGATAGTCCTTTTACTGAGAGGGAGATTTGGAAGGCTATCTGTGATATGCCTAGTGACAAAGCCCCTGGGCCAGATGGTTTCTCAGTTATATTTTATAAACAATTTTGGGAGGTTTTAAAGTTGGATATTATTAATCTTTTTAATGATTTTTATAGTGGTGATTTGCGTCTAGGTAGCTTTAATTTTGCTAATGTCATTCTTATTCACAAGAAAGTGGGTGCTAGTTCTCTTAAGGATTTTAGGCCAATCTCATTAATTAATGTTTCGGTTAAGATCATATCAAAAGTCCTTGCTAACAGACTTAGTACAAAGATGAATGATCTTATAGATGTTTCACAAACAGCTTTTATCAAGGGTAGAAATATATTGGATGGGGTAGCTGTTGTACAGGAGTACATTAATGTTTTTTGTAAAAACAATTTTACCTGTGCTATTTTAAAGTTAGATTTTGAGAAGGCTTTTGACTCTGTTGATTGGGATTTTATCTGTGAGATATGTCTTGCTAGGGGCTTTAGTATTAGATGGACCAACTGGATCATGCTTTTGCTTAGGTCCGGTTGCTCTAGTATTATGGTAAACAGAGTAGTTGGTAAGAAGATTCAGTCCAAGAGAGGTCTTAGACAAGGAGATCCTCTTTCGCCCTTTTTGTTTAATTTAGCGGTAGATGTTTTTTCTAAAATCATTAAGAGATCTAGGAGTTTAGGTGTCATAGGTAGTGTTGGGAATGAGGAATTTAATAATGAATTATCTATTCTTCAATTTGTAGATGGTACATTATTATTTTCCTCTAATTTACCAAAACATGTCATCGCCCTAAAGTTTATTCTCTATTGTTTTGAGATGTTGTCTGGTCTTATAATTAATTTTGACAACAGTGCTGTAATGGTTCTTAATGATAGTGATAATGTCGAGTCTTTAGTTGCTAGCACTTTGAACTGTTCCATAATGAGATTCACTTTTGATTATTTAGGTTTCAAGATTAGACCTTCGAAACTTAAGAAGGATGATTGGTTAGTCATCATTGATAAGATCAATAATAGATTATTGAATTGGAATAACAGATTTCTTTCTAGAGCAGGTAAACTAGTTTTAGTTAATTCAGTTCTGTCGGCTATTCCCACTTATTGGATGGTTGTTCATCGTTTCCCTCAATGGGTTATCGGAAAAATTGATAGAATCATACAAAACTTTCTTTGGAGCGGTGTTCATTTATGTAAAGGTTATAAATGCTTAGTTAATTGGGAGGTGTGTTGTAAGCCAAAGAGAGATGGGGGTTTAGGGATCATTAATCTTTATAATTTTAATTCTGCATTATTGGGAAAATGGTTATGGAGATTTAGGTGTCCTGATGTATCGGCTACTTGGAAAGCTATTGTTTCCAAATTTTATTATTCTGGGGGTGAGTTTATTGTTGGGTCGTGATTTAGGTGGTCAAGTAGATTATCTTGCTTTTGGAAGTCTATTTTATATTGTTTTGACTTCTTCAATTTAGGTTGTAAGGTGATAGTACATTCTGGTAATTCCACTTTTTTTTGGCATGATGCTTGGATTTCTAGTGTACCGTTTAAAATTGAATTTAGTGAACTTTTTAATATTTGCGGCTTTAAGAATGCATTAATTGATGATGTCTATAGAAGAGAATTAGATCCCCCGTGGGAGTTTACCTTTGTTAATATTTTGGAAGGTGATTTGATTAGGCAATTAGCCTTACTAAAAGCTAAGTTAGCTTTGTATCACTTGGATGAGTATGTTGATTCCTTTAGTTGGGGTTTAGATAAGAGTTTAGTATACTCAGTCAATTCTATATATAATCTTATTAATTTTTCTGGTATTTCTCTTCTCCCTTTTAAGTTTATTTGGAGTTCTAAATCCCCACCTAAAGCTAAGTTTCTTATGTGGTTAATGATTCACAAAAAGCTTAATACGGTTGAGCTCTTAAAGAAAAAGAATATTTTATTTAATGTTAAGTGTAGTTTTTTTAGCCTTTTGGATGAAGATGTTTATCATTTATTTTTCTCATGCATTTTTACAAATTATATTTTAATTATGGTTTTTAGGATTTTTGCTTTCGTTAGTTTTAACTCTTTTAGTAGTTGTGTTGAATATTGGAATCATTATAGATTTGGTTATAACACTAAATAGAGAGAAGTGTCGGACTCTTTGGTTATTATCACAAGTTGGTTCATTTGGTTGGAAAGAAACCAGAGATTTTTTCATTCTATTACATTATCAGCTGAGAATTTAATTATTAATATAGTTAATTACTGTCTAAATTGGATGTCCACGTTGCGTTATAAGGCTTCTCGATTAGGTTATTTTTTATATAAGGTAAAATTTAATTTGAGCTTATTTATGAGAATTAATAGATACTTTAGAGATAATCGGCATCACATTTGTGCTTAATCTCTGTTATTTTAGATTAATCGATCGTATGTGTTTATTTTTCTCTTTTATCACATATATGTATGGATATAATTATATATATATATATTAATATATGCATATATACACATTTCTATGTATATATATTTATATATAGTTATATATATAATCATTCATAACCATACATATATGTGAAGGGTACTTATGTTTTTGTTTAGTACTTTTCAGGTGTTCAGGTCGATGGATATTATTGTGGAGCTTAGAAGATCGCTGTTTGGATTGAAGATTTGCATTACATTTGTAGTCTTTTAGGCTTATTGTCAGAGAGTTTTTTGGATGTTGTACTTCATTATTTTTGCTATTACATAGAGAGTATGGGTCATGTATTGGAGTAGATATACTTCAATATCGGGTGGTGGCCTTGCCGGAATTCGATATTGGAGTAGATGGGCGGTGGTTTATCCGGAGCTCATCTATCTACGATCCTTTACTTCACTAGAGTCGTGATAGGCTTTATCTTGTATTCTTTTGTTCTATAGTTGGACTCTGTATCTTTGATTTTATTATATATATGTGTGCTCTCTTCTCATCCGAAGATCACACATTTTTTTTTCAAAAAAAAAATTCCCCCTACTGATTGATTAATTGATTGATTAAAACATTTATTTATTTATTAAAACATTTATTTATTAATTTATTGATTAAAACGTTTATTGATTGATTGTTTTCCTTTATTTATTCATCCTTGTCCTCTTCTATGTGTAAATATATATACATAAATTTGAATTGCATGGAATATTCCAATTAGCCAATTAATAGATATTTATATTCCATATATTTATTTATTTCATTTGAATTTCAAATGTTGTGTACAAACTATTTGCGTACAACCTATTTTTAAAATAACTTCTTCATACAGACTCCAATTTTAACATATTATATATGAAAACAGATCAGAATCTCACCACAAACACAATATTTACGTCGCCAAATTCCTAATTGTACAAAATCTCATTTTTCAACCTATTAATACTTTATTGTTTATTTTAACTTATGCGCTGATACCACATGTAACAACCCACCTGGAGTGGGCCTAGATTATAATCTAGAAGAGGTCCATCGAAACTTAGAGCTACTCTAAATGGATCATTGGTTCCTAGAAGGAATTACATTTACATAGAAATAACAAAGGACACTAAATGAAATGGAAACCTCACACAGCGTAAGGGATGAAATATAATATCAGAAATAGATGTACCTTTGTTATAAAAATACCATAAATGTAACTTACAACATTATTTCAATTGTC